>JACMIF010004209.1:0-12749 GCA_014805445.1 Diplogasteroides magnus | reverse complement strand
CCCCCCCCCCCCCCACCCCCCCAACCCCCCCCCGCCGCCCCCCCCCCTCCCTCCGCCCCACCCCCGCTCCCACTCCCCCCCCGCGCGCCCCCCTCAGGCGTTGGTAACATACGGTAGTTGGCGCCAAATTTGAAATGATGGAATTATGAGGGGCTTAAAGGGGGAGGAGGGACTTCATTCGTCGGCGCCGCTGCTTACATTGGCCGTGTCCAGATGTTCCTGAATGCAGAATGAGTCAATTAGTTAGCGATGTTTGAGCACAACACAAAAAGTAATCAACTTCCTCCCCGTGCTTTGAGTCATTTATTAAGCCAAGAATGATATAAAAACTTTTTTGTTTTTGACACATTTTAAAAGCACGTAATCGAACCATTTACCTTCAGCATCAGCGCTTTTATCCAGTCGGAGTAAATAAAATTTTTTTTTATAAATACTGTTCCAGATTTTTGGAAATAAGATTTTTACGCTGGTCCAAATACGATTCGGCAACTTTATAAATTATCATGAATGTACCCTCTTTTATTATTCTGCATCCAATAATTTCATTTTCGCAATTGCTTTCTGACTATGAAATCAACATTTCATTTCTTACAATTAATTATAATTAAGTATTTAAAGAGGTCGTTCGGAGAGTCTGTGCGCTTCCCGTCGTGGAGATCGATAAATTATTTTTTGTTTTAGTCATGAACGCGCAGGAAGCAGAATGACGGCAAATTTCAGCCCATTACCAATTACTATCAACATGAGATATTCGGTGATATTAGGTGTAAGCTTTCGGAATTGGCATCATAGTTCTACTTGACAATGTGTTTCGTTAATTGGTGCACATCTAGGGCAGAATGATCAAACGAATACTAATTGAACATTTCGAAACGTACCGTTGAATTCTATGACATGCGAACGGGGTCATTTGGTAATTTCATGTGGGCTTCAGAATGAGCACTAACGTTCCATTTGGGTCGAACGCGCCCAGATCCTGTATTTGAAATTGAAATCGCAGCGGATTCCTCTCGAGACCCCTTCGAATTTACATATTCAGGACTATGATGTATGTTTCCCAACCAAATAAAGTTCTCGGCGTAAGGTGTCTCGCCGGTACTGGATCCCTTGTTTACTGAATGAAAATGAATCTACTCTTTCATGTCATTCCAAAATTCTCAGGCATTCATTAAGGATCCCAGTGAGTGCCTATGGCCCATCTATTATAAAACACGACCTATTTACACGAATACCACAGAAAAATGTCAAGTGCTCTGCGCGCGGTCTCAAAGGAAAACATATATAGGGTTTCGGAACAGTCCAGGATTATTATGTATGAGGCATCAGCGCGGAGCCGTTCAGAATAATGAGCATCAGCGTGGGATCGTCTCACCTGTATCGTGCTCAGCTTCCTCTCCTCATCATTGTTCAACGACTGCACTCCAATCGTTCCCATTGACGCCAAGATGAGTCCCTGATTGAGGCTCTGCTTCTTCTTCTTCGCTGTTCCTCTCAGTAGACCCGTGCGCTTGCGTGTCCTGCAACGAAAACATGGGATTACGGTAACAATTACAAATTTGCTTACAATTAGTGTGCACTCAAGACAAGGCAAGATAGATCAGTATTTTTAGCAGAACTGATCACTATATTGGGTTCATGAAACATAAATAGAATAGCCAGCTCTGAATCGGAATTTGAGGGTTGGAACACGGGAGTGATAGGAAAGGCGATGAAAATGCAGTACTCTGATCCTCCAATGGCCCGTGCTCGCTGTTGCAGCATTCGTAGATGAGACTTCCTCGCTTCTTCTTCGAACTCCTCCTCGGCCACCAAGTTACGATTGTGGTAGTACTGTAATGGTTGATTATGGTAACTTTCTTGGACACACGATCTGTGCAACTGCGGATATAGTCTATATCATATAGATGATTACTGTAGTAGGGATTCCAAAACTGTAACAAAGTGCAATTATCATTGTCTAAACTCCGCGAATTGGATTTCCCTTTGCCGGATATTTAGAAGCTCTGTAGAGATTTGACGAATGAGCAAAGCAATTTTTACCCTACCACGAATCTGTGTTACATGCAATTAATGATTACGGTAGCTCTTTTTTCGAGTATTTTGTTCCTAGTCGCTTCATGTGCTGTTTTCCCATTATATGACGATGATGACTTTGGGTACATATTTAGAGATAGAGTGCCAACCCATAAGCAGACTATGATAATTATCCTCTGGCACGTCACTTAGAGGCAGACTTTTTGGACTGCTGGGGTGCGCGTTTAGTGAAGTGGGGAATTGGGGGGGGGTGTTATAAAGTCTCGGTGTCGCTAATGATTCCAATCACAAAATGATGTGAAAAGGGCCTTTTAACGGATTGGATATCGAGAATTCAGGAATGTATATATTTAGAATTTGATTTCAGGTTTTGGGCTGTTGTGGGAGGAATGTAAAGACAGCACACAGAAAAATACTGCCTATTACCCCACCATTCAGTTTCAAACTGCCAATATTAGCAGTTAAAGTGTCAATATTGGCATTTTGAAACAAAATGGCGGGGGAATTGGCAGTATTTTTCCTGCGAGAGGAGGTGGTAAAATTAAAGGATGCGGAAAATGTCGCCCATAACAGATCTCTTAAAGAACCACATCACAAAGTTTACAAACTCTCCTAACATTTTGTAAATTCCTTCTGCCGTTTACAATTATCTTTAGGCGAACTTCCTACTAGGGATCGCATTATGGAACGTTAGTTCATTAGTTCGTTGGAACGAACATTAGTTCCTGCACTGCTGGGAGCAGACAGCATTTATATTCCGATAGTGAAGTGAGAGCGAAATGAGAGGATGCCAAATGTCACAAATAAATAACACCAGTGCAGCTGTTTGTCGTCTCTGGAGTGCACTATCATTACTGGTTACAAGACATCTAATTGAGTTGCGAAAACGGTTAAGAAGTACATTTGTCATTTGCCTATTCTCGCTTGCTTTCTTTCACAATTATAACTCGGCCGTTCCATAAAGAAATGCACTTTAGACGAATCAGAAATGTCCTATTTCGCCATTTTAAGCCTAAATGATGTATTAGACAGGCAAGACATATTGCAGCAGAAAACGAGAACTATTTTTAAGACATAAATGCCGCACAAGCAGCTGTATTTATTGAGGAGCTGTGCGAATTTTGGAATCCTGCACGTTTAGAAAAGGCAAGGGAATCGTAGAATGTATAGCTGTTCACATTTCAGGGAATTTTGGGCATTTTTTGAGTCCTCGCGTCTACAGCAAAGAACGATTCCCGTGTAAGCAAGGAAACAAACCAACTATGGGACTGAAGATTTGGTACCAATACCAAATGAGGGGATTGCACAACTGAAATATAGGCTCGTGAACTGAATTTTGATTACGTATTCGAATTATCATTCAAATGCAGCCATTTTTATGGAACGGTTTCGTCATTTTCGACTTGTTTTTTAAACCATACATTATCAAACTGGTACAAAAAATATCATCTGTCTGATGTATGGGAATTTTGTGCTTCAAATGCCATTCATTGCCATATTTTTCATGAAACTGTATTGTTTCGTAACATTCGAGCTATAAAGATATAGATACTTACATTATCAAACGGATTCATAATGAGTTGTCTGATGTGTTGGGCGTCCTTGATTAGTTCATCCGTCTGCTTTTCCAAGTACTCCTTCGTTATTCTGGGGATGCCTCGCTTTCCTCGTTCGCTAAACAGCAGAATGTTCGTCCGTTAATAGACTCTGTCACAATTAATCAATAAATGTACTACCGTACTTTAAAGGAGCTGTTCCACGAACTTTGTTCTTCGTGTTAGGTGGTTCGGTGGGGTCTCAACATCACTTTAGCAAAGCAATATCTTCTCAAAAAATTTCCTCGGTCTTCAGTCAAATATTCAAATATCTACACTTGAACTATTTCACTCCTACCGCGATAAATCTGTAGTATCAATAATTACGGTAGATCCACGCTGTCTTCTCTGTTCCCTCTCTTCCTGTCTCACTCTTTTCCCACCCCGGAACCCCCTTCCCCATTGCCCCCTCCTTCCATTCTCTCTGGCCTCTCTCTTGATCTACCGGTCTCTCGTTCTCTCTTCGTCTTCCCTCTCCCCTCTCTACTCCCTTCCTCCCTGATCAAAGATCCGTTCAACTACAGTAATTTACAAACTTCCTTGCACTGTGGCAAATCAGGAACAAGTCGTAAAAATGCATAACCTACGTAGAACCTCCTCTTTCGAGGAAACCGATCTAGCTGCGCCCCCAGTTTATACTCGAAAAAGTTCGTGGGACAGCTCCTTTAAGGGACGGACTTTCTAATTAAAAGCCGAAAACATAAATTAAGGTTGCATTTCGCTGCGAGATCAAGGTGTGTACGAAAATCGACGGAGGATGCAGTGGAGTTACGGTAGACGGGAAGACCAAAATAGTTGATTTAATGAATTGAGTTCAGCCTCCGACCTGTTCCGCTTCGTCATTGTACACGCCTTCTGGATATGTCAGTCCGCCCAGAAGTCCCTCTTACGTCAATGGCAACCAACTGAACACCTCATACAAGGTTCGTTTGTATGCCTGTGAAGGTTATACTATGCATGCCAACTGAACTGTCATACCTAGTGACATTTTTTGGCCGACTTTCCCTCTCATTTTGAATGCTATTTCACCGTTTCTCTGACCTCTGCTCTTGATATTGGATATGTTTCAACTGTGAGCTTTATAGTCGACAGCAACAGTTCAGTTGGGACGCATAATACTGCATTCATTCGGTTTGCAGAACTACTACGTCGGTCCTCCGCAGCAAGAGTATTCTGGATATGTTACTCAAGTAAGATATATGCTAGAGATTGGAGAATGAATATTAGTGACAATTTGGAAAACAGAAGGTTAAAAGTCCATTTGAGAACACACTGCCAGTGCCTGATTATGCAACGGGAACACATTATGAGAGATCACAGACAAATGGATATGTACAACCGGTGAGAGGGTGAAAGAATATATACACAAAGAAAAACACTACCGATTTGTTGGTGAATACTACCACTGGATGGTAGTATCAAGAGCCAAACCAGGATGTATCCACCGCTAAATCGGTAGTATTTTTTTCTGTGTATTAGTCGTGAAGACTAAAGAATCTGTATTGAGAATCAGAAGTGATATCAGAAGGGAGATTTTTTTCAGAGTCTCATAACATCTCCTGTGCAAGGGCCAAACTATGCCATTCCACCGGACGCCTATTCCCGACCCGATCGTTACATCATGGTCAGAATCTCACCTGTCTTTCCTTGATCAAAGCGATCGTTCAGAAATCCTACAAGACATCGGAATTCGACTTGAACACTCCAGAGCCCACAAGGTTGCGTGCAATGCATGGTCAAATGCGAGTGTTTGAATTAGACTGTGAAACATATCATTCGAACTCAAAATGGTTTTGGGAAAGATGTTTCACGTTGAACATAACAGGAGTAGAACTGAAAAATAGTGATCGTAGATGCATCGCCTTTACAAGATTTTCATATTTCAAATAAACTGCATTGTCTCCAGGATCGTTCTACAAATGAGTGCCGGTCAACTACAGCCAATTCCACTGGAAGGACTGGAGTACAACAGAATCAGTCAAGAGGAGAGGGAAGAGGTAAGCGAAAATAATAGATGAGTACAAATGATAGATCATTTTATAAAAAAAAACTGCAGTAGATTCGAAAATACACTTCTGCTTGTTTTCCCTAGCATCGTTTCAGAGAGACCAAACGGAACATACAAATATGTTTTCAGCCTCTGTTGGTCGGTGCGGGAGGCAGTTTCTCTGTGGGAGAAGAGCCTCATGTGGCATTCGTTGATTCGAAGAGACGAGATCCACCTAGTCCTAAGACTCCTAATAATGGTAAGTATGATCTATTTACAAGCTGAAAGATTAAGATTTTACAGGCGCTCCAGATTCGATCTCCAAGCTTCTCGCATTCAATGAATCTCTTCTGAGAGACTCGTCTAATGAGCAGGAGGAAGTACCAAACACTCACAGGACAAAGAATTCACCACAGGAGAAAGGCCAATTTGTCAATTACACCAGTGCACAATCATCCATGACAATTCCTCCGCTGGAACAGGTAACACAGCCTTTAAACGTTCTTTTTCCGAAAAAATACTATCAAACCATTGCTCTCGACAGTGTTCTGTTAATTTGAGGAGTCCACGAAACCTACTCCAGCCTCTACTACAACTCAATTCGACTTCACCATACCTGCTGCGTTGCTTTTTGTACGTCTATTATTCAATCATTAGATTCTATGCAAAAAAAGATTGCATATGACAGTAAGACGAAAATATTTTAGACAGAAGAAGAGACGAGCACTTCAACGGTGTCTACGACGAAGGAGGCTGTGAGCACGTCTACGGCCAAGAAGATAACGACGATGCCAACGACAGTCTCTACGACCAGCAGGACAACGACAACAACCACGTCATCTCCCACATCAACATTCGACGATTTTGCCGCTAGCTACAGAAGACTCATCAGGACGACGAGCACTGATGATACGGTACGTAAAAAGTTTCGTACTGAGCAGCGACCGATGTACTTGTTCTGATGTCACAGTTGTATGTTTACTTTTCAGAACGGTCCTACTCCTCCAAAGGAAGAAGATGATGTGTATGAAGTATTGGCTGAAATGAATGTCGAACAAAGAGAAGGAGGAAATGCAATGGCTTACGGTAGAGTTTCCATCCCAATTATGTGAATAATGATGAGGTGCTGTCATAGATATGATTGAAGCCATTCAAATTGGCATACTTGCATACAGAGTTAGATAGTGAATTCTCCTGTATACAAAGTGTAATGATTTATAAGAAGCGATGCAGGCAGATGATAGTTGTACCTAGATGCAGGATGAAACATGCCTTATTCTCCAAGAAAATCATCACTTTCAGACACTCCCTCACCACTGTCTTCGTCCTCTTTTTGCGTGTCAGAGAGCAAAATAATCATCATTGCCGCAATCTGTGCTCTCTTCTTCATTACCGTATCCATGCTCTTCGTCTGGTTGGTCTCGAAGAGAAGGTGAGCGACATTCAGGAGATTACGGTACTCAAACGAATTGTTCAGATGGCCAGTCAATATGGAGACGTACTATCATTATGCACCAGATTCCATGCCTTCAACTGCGAGAGCAGCCGGAGTTCATATTTATTAGCTAAATATTGACTGCATTTCAAATTAGATGTTTCTAGCTCGAAAATGAGCTGTATGATCCCAAAAAATTAGTTTTCTTCTTGGAATAGCCTTAGTATTATGAATTATCGTTTCCTCGTCTTCTCGATCTCTGTAAGCTTCCTATTATTTTTAAAATTTATTTTAATTAGTAATTTTAATATTGTTGTTTTCCCTTGCCAATTGCTTACAACGGGAATCACTCCGCTCTTTCAGTCAGGACTTTTTAAATATCATTGTCGGTATCAATGCAGTTCATGACATTTATTGCCGTTTTATTTCATCCCTCGAAGGTTATTTATTTGCATTTTGACACTTTTTTGTTATGTATATTATTGGTACAATAAATAACAAAGAAACCATGAAACACAAAAAACAGGGAAGTGTCCCCATTCTCTTTCTTACCTCTCCTCACCTAAAAGTACACTCATGCATTGCTCACTTTCCATTGTTCATTGTTGATAGGGAGTCGAACAATGATGACAAGGTCTCTTCCCCAAACCGGTGCCAATATTCACTTACGCTCACTCCTGGAATGGCTTTACACGAGGGACAAATGGCCTGTGACATCCATCCCTTGGCCGTGAAGCTTCCTTCCTGAGAGAGTACAGGAATGGAGGAGACAGTGACTACAAGAGGAACACTGTCAAGGTCCCCATTTAGATTGTGTAATCAAGCACAATCCACATGACAAAGGGCGAATGTCTGTCTGACCGTCTAACCTCTCTCTAATCTCCACACTCTCTCATTCTGGATGACAAGACGTTCGCGTCCTTGGAAAGGATACATTCCAATCCCTTGTCTCTTTGGATATTTCTTCCCGAAATGGCATGAAATGCCATGGCCAGTTTTCTTCTCTTACGTAAGACAGCCGATGCCAATCGTTTATCCAAACTGGAATTGCGAATTCCTTCCTGTGTGAGGACGAGACGATCCAGCCCTCCCCCATCCATCACACCCTTTCACGGATTATGGATTACACTCCTCACCAGGATACAACCGAACCAATAAGGAAGACATGATGAATAGGGAACGGAATCCAAGCAGAAGTGCACATTTTTGTCTTCTAATTCCCTCGGAGCAGTTGTCCATCAAATGAGAGAGAAAACCGCTCCGAGGAAATTAGGTGACAGAAATGTGCACTTTTGCTTGGATTCTGTTGCCTAATGATGAATGATTCAAGATGGACAAGTAGAGGAAAAAGTGGATAGAATGGAGCAGATGAAAGTGAAAGTGCCACGAGGGACTTGATAGTCGAGAGATGAGTTAGAATGTGTTTATTAGCATTCTCAGTCGTGCCGATCCAACACTTGGTACGACACGGACGAACAACGGCAGACAACAATAAATACAGTACACACTACGAGGTCAGAAGAGAAGGACTACTTAGATGTGGGCGGGGTAGGCAGCGGGCTGCACGGCCTCTGCTGCATCAGCTGCCTGCTGCACCTCCTGGGGGATCTCCTGAACCTGCTCGATCTGCTCGACCTGCTGCAAAGCCATGGATTAGGATGAGATGCTAAAAGACGGAAGTGGCGAACCTGGGCGGGTGCGGGCTGTGCGGGCTCGTACTGAGGGAGAGCTTCGACCTGGGCGAGGGACTGCTGGATCTCGGTGGCCTCAGCCTGGACGGCGGCAGGGGCGGAATAGGTGTTTCCGGCCTGGACCTGAAAGAGTATCAATTAGTCTCATGGACTGCTTTGGTCTAGGAAGTGCAGAGTGCATAATTCAAATTGTAACCTGCTCAACGGCGATCTGCTGAACCTGCTGGGGTCCCTGCTGGTATCCTCCTCCGATCTGCTGGACCTGCTGAACCTGCTGAACCTGCTGGGCCTGCTGGTATCCTCCTCCGATGGCGGCAGCCTGAACGGACTAACTCAGCACTTACAGTATCACCCTCAGTTGCATTGGGTCGGAATGTGTGTCAGGTAACTGACGGGCTGGATGACGGGGGCGGCGTATCCTCCCTGCTGTCCGTACTGAGGGGCGGCTCCGACTCCGATGGCGGGGGCTGCGTATGCTCCTCCGGCAGAGATGGGTCCGGGGGCCTGGACGGCAAGGGGCTGGGCAGAAGCATATCCTCCTGGAATTGTTGGTTCAAAAGGAAGTTCTACTCAGCTGCTAATTTCATTCATAGAGCATATTTCTTAGAAAGCTCGTACAAATAAAACGATTGTAGAAGCTCACCGGATACTCCGAGGGCGGGTCCAGCGATGGGTCCAGCATAAGATCCGCCTCCGAGAGGGGCTCCTCCGAAACCTCCGGGGGCTCCTCCGAATCCTCCAGGGGCTCCTCCGAATCCTCCGGGGGCTACAGCGTATCCGCCGCTAGGAAGAGGAGGAGGAGGGGGAAGGAAGGCACTGCAAGTACAGTAATCTTTTCCAGTTCATGGTGTCAGAAGTGCTGTCAAGATGCTTACGGCTGGCTGGAAGAGCAAGGAGGGGCCGAGGGTGCGCAGGCGGCACCTCCTGAAGGAGGGCAGCATCCTCCTCCTCCACTGCCTCCGATGCAGGCGAGGATGGGAGAGGTGGAGAGAGCGAGGAGGACGGCGGTGCGGATCTGGAGAAGGAAACAGATCAGTGCTAATCCTGGGCAAATCTTAGTAGACTATTCATATTAGACAGTATTCAAGATGATTACAGTATCCAAGCTAGAGTGGATTATAGGGTTGAGATGAGTAAAGAGAGGAAAAGGTGTGAGTACTCACCATGGCTGCTTAAGTGAAATGAGAAGCTGAGATGGCTTGTGGGGCGGTATGGTGAAAGGGCACTTTTATACCATCCACACCCCAGTGATGCCATGGGAGGGATCCATGTCCTTCATGTCTCTTCCCTCTCTCATCTCTTCCTCCTTCTCTTGTCTCGATATTGGTTTGTGTTCTGGACAATTGATGAGAACGAGTTCGATGGCACAAGAATGAGGATATTTCGCGAGATTTGTGAGTGGTGATAAGCTCTAATTGGATATTCACGTCCACTCATCAACCATCCAAATTACGTCACTTTTTACACGGATTGGAGACTCAACGACATCCCTCCCTCAACCCATATTCTGATCTCATCCATATTCAAGATATTTTCCAGTCATTCATGTATACAACTGTTTCAACTACTTTTCCCTCGAGTTGCATTGGTATCAGTGTAGATAAATTATTATTACAATCCTTAGCTCATCCTTGGCAGTTATTGTAAGATCTGCATGGCATTGACAGTTTCTGAACGGATGATCGTAAATTTCGCTGCAATCCCTGTTCACGATTTTGATGATAGAGATAGAAATTGCCTTGAAGATCATTCATGAGTGTTGAGGGTGATCCATGGACATTTTCAATCCACTTGGGTTTTTTTCTAATGTCTCGCTTATCCGGATATGCGTGAGATGAGGAAGCAGTTAGATACTATAAGGACACCGTGACTGTCTGTTAGGATTGGTAGTTTGTATGCGAAATCACTTATGTTTCACGAAAGCTATAAAGTTCTTATATACAGGATCACTGAACTATAACTGATTTGTCATACAAACTGTCAACCCTTCTGTCTGTCCCCTACCATTCACTTTGTATGGCCAACACCTTTACATCGCAGGAAATGCCTTCTTTTGTGCTTTGCTCTGCACCGTAAAGGATCTGGTCAGGCGAGGCGTTTTGAATGTAAGAAAGCGACTAAGGAAGGAAGGGAATAGATGAAGTCGACCATGCAGACTACAGTCACACAATGGAGAGACCGTGACGAATGGACGATCTACCGCATGCAAATTGGCTTTCTGCTTCACAATATTATCATAGGTAATTTTTTGCTTGTGCTATCCAACAGACTTTCTATGCTAACTAAATATTCAAAAATCTATAGAAATTTCGAAGCTTCTTCTTGAGCCCTCAGGGGGGCTTTGCAGCACAAACGTTTTCCCTGCAGCCAACAACCCCAGGGCTATCAAACAGAAAAGCACATCCTCCAACTCGAAGAGTGCATCTGTCACCTTACATCTGAACAACAGCAAATGTCGTCATAATCATTGAACATCCATTGTCTTCCATTTTGATTGTGTAACCGTTTTCACCGTGCAATCTGCACCCATGTGCCAATATGTGTGTGATTCGCAGTGTATGGGACATGAAACTCCTTCTCCGTTGAGAGATAACCTCACCATGGAGTGCAATGGCAACAAAAAGGTCGAATTGTCCTTCTTTCGAGTGATGGCGCAATACACTTCTTTTTGCCACGGTCCGTGTAGTGATACGACTCGCCCAAGGCAAAAAGAGAAGATCGTCACATTCCTCTTTCTTTCTCTCGAATTGCGTAAGAAGGGGAAAGTGTCTAACTGTCTGCCCACTCTCTCATCATCCCATGATCTATCGCCTGATCTCACTTCCTCAATTCCCGATTTGACGGATTTTCCCCCGATTAGACGAAAGGGAGAGCATCAGAGACGTGAGAGCAGAGGAAGGAGTACTGTACGAGCAGAGACGCAGAGGAGAATCGCGAACTGCCATCTCTCTCCGTTGTTCGTGGCAGGATACCGGAAAGGATTGCGAGATCGAACGAGAGAGTACAGGGAATGAGAGAGTGCAGAGAAATAGACAGTCGGAGTGCGTAATTGAGGATATTGGCAGAAGAAAGAAAAAGTACAAGTGTGAAAGGAGAATGAACGAGATTAAGGAAGGATTCTATGGATGATCAAGTTCCTAAGAATCTATATGGAATGTGGATGGAATGGAATGCGTTGCTTCTCCCTTATTACTTGAACAATGTTTCATTTTTTTTATGTTTCAAATTGAGAAACGTCACATAGGTACATACATAATATTTTTTTTGAGGTGTATTAAAACGCGTTCTCTGTAAGGGCGGAGGAGACGTCCACAGGGGGTGGCACACACCTTCAAAAAATTATCCCGTGTCTGAAACTCTCAGGGTAACATCCCCAGGGGTGGGATACACTTCGGCCGCGATTTCATAATTTTAGGTCAAAGTTCAAAGATCAAAGATTAACTTTTTAAGCGTTATTTTTAACCCATATGTGGCATATTCAAAAGATAAAGCGTCAAAAGTTATGTATAAATCCAAGTTTTTGTCCAGATTGGACAAACTATATGCCCAGGACGTCGATAATACTGAATACGACGGCACTTTAGCGCAAATTTCTCGAGTAAATGGAAAAAACCTCCCGCAGATTTTTGATATGTGATGCGCGTGGACCCAATCTACAGCCCTGATTCGTTAAAACTGAAAATTTACGCAGGGTTCATAATGAAATTTTGAAAAAAGTTAGTGGTCGGCGCACTCTGGAAGGGCGCTGGTTCGAATCCCGCCGGAATCAAACGTCTTTTGCACAATTTTTTCGAAGCATTCAGAAAAAGTGTCAGCAAGAAAAGATGCTTATTTTGACCCCCTCTACCGATTTCCGTCGAGAAAACATGGTGTCATCGGACATCACTTTTTTCCCGGACTTCGTCATTAAATCCACCCCGATTTCGGCTATGTCCGAGAAAAAGTGATGACCGATGACACAATATTTTCTCGACTGGAATCGATAGAGACGGTTAAAATACGCATCT
>JACMIF010004208.1:0-12753 GCA_014805445.1 Diplogasteroides magnus | reverse complement strand
AAAAATCGCGCCAAGGCGCGCTATTGCGTAATAATCCAAAGGAGGTGCGAATAGGTGTGGTCTGATATAGGGTACCTACAAATATTTTGCATAGAAGCTAACTTCAATTTTAAGGAAGATATGATTAGAAAAAGGTGAGTGCACAAAGACTTATGGAACACCCTAATACTTCCGCTGATCCGAGGAGAATCTGCGGTCTGTACGGTTTTGTGCGGGAGATCGGATCAGTCAGTTTGATGTCTGACTTGCGAATGTGCTCTTGGTCATCGGGTGCAAGTGGATGACATGGGAGAGTGCCAATGATAGGACTCTTCATCTTGAGACCAGTGAACGTGAGTGCAGTACTACCATCAATCGTGCACAGTTGCCATTTGACTCGTGTCGCATGTGTATCATTGAGTGTAATGCCGGAGACACCCTTGATAGTCACTTGTTCTTCTCCCACAACAGGCAAGTTCAGTTCACTTCACTTGCTAGTATGTCCGAGATGACTGTGGGCATTGCTCCGGAGTCAAGTATGAATTCGACCTGTTTACAGGCGCCTGTATTCGGATTCACGATCATTGCTTGACCGGCCCAGAGGCGGACTCTCTTGCTGGAGTCTTCGTTCGTGTACGGTACTGATGTGTTATTGTGCTGGGTGTGATCTGCAGTCATTGATGCAATAACGACGGTTGGACAGACTACTTCATGATGAGTGCCCTTGCATAGTGTGCAGGTTCTGGGACCTTTGCAGTCCTCTGCTCTGTGGCCCTTCTTGAGGCACCTGCTACAGAGCTGCTGTGTGTTCAGGATGTTCATGCGTGCATTCGGGTCTTTGACCGTGCGACATGCAGATGAATTCGGGTGCTTGTTACAGTAGATACACATATTGGAACGTTCTTGTTTGAAATGCGTGTGTGACGGTTACGTTCAGTGCGATTGTCCCTATGCTCTTTGTTTGCGTTGTGTGAGAAGTTGCGATGTACTTTAAAGTACCCCTGCACACAAAAAATTACCCCCCTTTTTTATCATATTTACCGAACTACTGCGGCGCCAATATCATGTTATCGAAAGAAAAAGTGACCGTAAATTTTTCCCTGTCCTCTGGCGAGCGATCAAAGGTGCAAAATCTAGTGCTTGCACTTTGCAAGCGCGCGCGATTCAAACGCAGTACTGTAGCTTTGGGCAGTATTGATCAAGGCTCCGCCGCCTAGACTTCCCTCTCCCTACCCTTTGAAACCCGGCTCGTGTGCGATGCTCGGGGGAGGTAGGGGGAGGCCGTCGTCTCTCCCTCGTCGGTTTAATTCCCCAAGTTTGAGGTAAACATTCAATATGCGCGTGCATTTGAATGTTTCCTTTGTGTGCAGGGGAACTTTAAAGCCCCCTCTGTTGGAGGGCCTGTGTTCTGTGCTATGCGCGGATTTGTAGTCTTTGCTGTGCTGTGACTTGTTGTCAGTGTTGTTGTTGGGGGACCTGAACTTGTCCAGGTTCTGTTTGGTTTCTTTTGTTCGTAACCGTACATCGAGTACAGTCTCTTGCATCTGTTTCAGTGCCTTCAGAGTGTCCATTGACTCATCCTTTGCCAGGATTTGATAAAGAATGTTGTCTGAGAACTTGCTGACAACCATGGAATACAATGAGATGTTGTCATTTCCGCCTGTTAGTCGAATGTACTCGATAAGTAATGTGCGGATTGAATGAAGCAGTGCTCTCTGCTCTTCCAATGATGCAGATGCTGCTGTCATGTGCTCGATTCGAGGGCTGCTTGGTTCTTATTGCGATAGCGGGCTTGCAACAGATTGCAAGCATAATTATACCCGAAATCTTGAAGGTCGCTGATCGTTCTGAGGGGTGCTCCCTTCAACGATTTCTTCAAGAGTTTGAGCTTCTGTACGGATGTAAGGTTCTGGTGCTGGTCTACTCTCTCAAGGAATGCTTCCCAGTAGGAAGTCCATTGCCACTTCTCACCGTTGTAGGTGGGCAGCTCTTCTTCCAAGATCTGTGTCTTGGCTCTGAGAGACAGGTACTCGAGACCGACACCGAGTTCGTGCGGGATCTGCGAGTTGTTCGATGGAGTGCTTGTATTGTTCTGTGATTGTGCTGTGTTTGACGTGCTGTACAGTTTCTGTGCGTCAAGGAATCTCTTCCTCTTTTCCGCCGCTGTGCTTAGCTTTAGAATGATGCAGTCCACACGAGGTAGCATTTCGTCGGGGTGTCCATGCTCGTCTCTGTGCTGTACGTTGTAGTACTCGTCCTTGCGGTTCTGTTCATCATCTTGTTCGGATGTGTTTGAGAGCGCATCAATGTCGCGTTGCTAGTGATCTTGCCTGGCTTTGTACAGAATGAGACCACTCTTGAATTCATCAATGAGTGCCTCAGTTTCAACATGCAGTACTAGAATGTCCTTCGGTTCGTTGCATTGTTCGTACTTAGCCATCAATTTTTTCTATGATCGCTCGTGCGTTTTGAGTGCGTTGCGAAGCTTGGTCGGCCATTGCTTGTGTACAGCGAACGGTGACCTCCTACCCATTGTGCAATGCGTTTGAGGGAATATGCGGTTGGTGCAACAATATGAAGAAATTCAGTGGGATGAGCCTTAGCTAGCGAGTGTTGTTCGTTTGATTGTTCTTAGTGAGTTGATACAATATGGGTGTGCAATGGGTTGTTCAGTGAAAAACTTGAGTTTCGTTCAGTACTGTTCCCGCTCGGGGTTTTTCCCGCTCGGGTTTTGTACGTGCTGATGAAATACTCAGTGCTTGCCAACCACGCGGGACTTGGTCTGGGAACTGCGATGCACCATGTAAGAACTTTCCACGTACAATGTGGTCGGTTCTACTTCAATGGTTATCGTGTGTAATTCCACAAAGATCAACTCTCGACTTTGTAATTACAACAAAATTTATCGTACACAAAGTTAAACTAAGAGAAACCAAGGAGCAGCAGGAAATATCAGAAGCTGACCCGTTCGGGTCTTGTACAACGCCAAGTGACCGCCGATCACTCCCGTGCGAGAGTGACCCGTCAGTAAGGAAAAGAGAAGAAGAACAAGGAATAGGAAAAGTCAGCTACCACCAAAGAATCATATACTCACATTAATTCCTTCGTACAAATGTATTGTAGAGTGAGGTGCAAGTTGAGATCAGGGTTGTTGGAAGCCCCCTCGCTGGTCGTCTGCTTGTGCGTCAGCCTGTATGAGTGTACAAAGAAATTGGAAGCCCCCTCAGCGATCCTCAAACTTAGGTAATTAAACCGAAGTAAAATAACACGAAATTCACGTACAGGTAATAATAATCATAGCATAAATATGAGGAAAATGATGGGAGTAGGCCAGAAATATGCCAAGTTTCCACCAAATTCAACATGGTATGCTAAGTCAGGGGTTTCAGTGCACGACACCATATTTACAATATTCTTGGCACTTTGCCAATATATCATAGTGCACGATCGGGGAGTAGATCCCGATCGGGATGAAGGATGATTCCCGTGCGGGAAATGATACAGTTCCCGTGTGGGGAAGACCTAACCCTGGTACTTCTAAGTGTGAATATCGTGTTGTACGTACAGTGTGCTGTTTTGGTACAAACAAAATGAATGTAATGGTGTACAAGTAACAAAATTTGTCACAACCGTAATCCGACTACTCTTTATTCAGCCAAAAGAGGAGAAGACCTACGTGTCCCCTTTTGACGATCACGTCTTGGAGCCTGGAAACTGCATTGAGACACCCAATCGCAAGTACGAGTTGTCAAGCGTTCTGGGCAACACGCTTACGGGGCAGCACGCAAATCTGTCCAATTCAGGCTGATCATCGTGAACGCGCTTAGCGAAACGACATTCAAAGTCAAGGACGCGGTCGGAAAGGGAAGGGTACGAGGCACTTTTATTTATGTTAGAATATGTATGAATATTGCAGGAGGAATTCTTCATGAAGATTGAACACGACCTTGACTCCACGTCGCAATTGAAGGTTTTACACAAAAATTGTACACAGACCACTTAAAAGGAGGCTTTTTTTCGTGATTTCCATGTTATAGGCTAGTACTATTTTTACAATCAATCTTTCGTATTATATTTTGACAAACCATCACATATTTATAGGAGGAAGCTCACTTCTTGAAAGAGACCGAATCGACCAAGCAAGAACTTCGAAAGCACATTCCCAAGCTGATTGGAGTCGGAAAAAACTGCCAACTTTAGGGTAAACGCCATTGGCTTCCACAAATTACATTGGCACCCAAAAACGGCTCATCTGGTGTCTATTTTAGTACATTAAAATGGAGCTTCTTGGGCCAACCCTCTCCGTTCTGAGACACACGTATTGCGGAATTCCATTCAGGTATTGAATACGTTTCTATTATTATATTGTACACAGTAGGTTATTGCCGATTACTGCAGTACAATTGTAGGATTACGTTGTGGTACAGTAGCATGATAGTATACTACAGTAAACTGCAATAAATCGGCAGAAGTATCCAAATTTCTCGCAAAAATAGTGTTTCTTGGCAAAATACAGAATAGTAGATCTTGTTGCACTTTCAGCAAGCCGTCAGCCCTTCACCTGTGCTACGAAACGCTGGAAGCCATCAACCATCTTCACAAGATTGGATGCATGTTCGGGACAATGGCACCATACTTCTTCCGCGTTGGTAAGGATTTGAAACCTGGTCTTCCGCCCATTATATTCCACTCGATCTAATCACAAAATCATCAGGTCCCGGCAAAAACTATCGACGTGTCTACTTGAACAAGTTTCAATTCTTGAAGAAGGTGCCGAAAAAATATAGACCTCGGTACGCTGTGCTGCAATGTTCAAAAATATTGTTTTTGAAAAGGATGATCAATATTTCGGAATATGCAAAAAAAAGAAGAAGGAAATGTATGAGCAGCATGGTAAGTTTTGATGTTGTTAGAAAGTGTGCAGCTCCGAAATATTCCGGTTCCAAAATGTCCCTTCGTCATAAAATAATCGAATCTAATGAGAAAATGTTGCCGAAATACACTGGATACGTTGACACGTTTCGGAACGAAAAAAAAGACAAAAAAATAATGCTTCAGATAAGCCGAATTCGGAAATGCACAAGAGGATTTACAAGAATATTCCGCTGGATTTCCAAAGAATCGTCAATTATCTCAGACAACTCAAATGTAACGAGGATCCTGAGGTTGCGTACATTGGGGTAAGTATTAAGGTTGGCAGTTTGACTAGGTTTTCAGATATGTTTCACCGTGGCTACATATATTGAATTTATAAGAGCTGTGAAACATATCCGAAAACCTAGTCAAATTGCCAAACTTAGTAGGTATCTCATTCGACTAAAATCGTCGCGCGAAGGATGAAAATTCTGGCCCGTCTATTGTTCTCATTTTTGCCTCCTCGACGAACATAATACTATATCTAATAGTGAGCGCCAATCGAGTGAATAATGATTATTTTCGCGTCATTATCTCTTCTTTCCCGGTGGTCTCTTTCAAGGCATTTACCTCGGACATAGGATCCACTCGAGTAACGAGTAGTTGAGAAAAGCAGGAAAATAAGAGAGAATGGCGCGAAAGAGAATACCACTATCCGATCGGCCCACTCTGATATATATATATATATATATATATATATATATAGTTCATGTTAAAAGTGACCATTGCAGGCAGTGATTCGTCGCTTGCAAGAACAATGTCTGGAGAAGGCGCCTGTGACTGCGGAGGAACTGAAAGCAGCGTACAATCCAGAGTTGGAATGGAAAGGCATGATTGGAGAAGACGGCAAATATCCTCAAATCGAGTGGTTGTCTATACTTTTATCTCGGATATGGGAATGCTAGAGTTCTCCTTCTCGACGAACATAATACTATATCCAATAGTGAGCGCCGATCGAGTGAATAATGTTAATTTTCACGTCATTTTCGCTTGTTTCCCGGTGGTCTCTATCAAGACTTTTATCTCGGATATAGAATCCACTCGATAATCGGGTAGTTGAGAAAAGCAGGAAACTAAGAGAGAATCACGCGAAAAAGAACACTACTACCCGATCGGGCCACTCAAAATGTCTAGATTTCTAGTTAAAAAGAGGCATTGCAGGCAGTAATTCGTCGCTTGCAAGAACAATGTCTGGAGAAGGCGCCATTGGCTGCGGAGGAACTGAAAGCAGCGTACAATCGGGAGTTGGAATGGAAAGGCATGATTGGAGAAGACGGCAATTTTGTGAGGAATATTCAAATACCTCGAATCGAATGGTTGTCTATAAGTTGCGAGAGACTACCTCTAGGTATCTAAAAGCAATATCAAACAAGGAAAAATAAATACTGAAATCGTGTTTCTCATGAGCCAAACCAGCTCCTAACATTGTCCGTTAGTGTATCTCACTGAGAAACCTTAGTCCTGGCGTCCTCTCCGTCATCTCCAATCATTCCCTTCCACTCCAATGGAGGATAGTGGGCGTTTCTCTTATCGGCCTCCGTTTCGATCTTCTTCCCGTAACACTGCTCTAACATTCGACGATATAAACCCTGAAGTACAGATCTAGGGTAGGGTTTCAAAATCTGGGAAATTTGTCGTCATTCTTCTATACTGTGGGGGTAGAGAGTACGTTATTGACAACGGTCCATTTCTAGTTGTCTATCTTCATTCCTAGCGGTCGTCCCACTCTTCACAGATACAACAGCTAGGAACGAAATTAGACGGTCAGAAATGAGCGGCTGTCAATAACGCACTCCCAACCCCCACACTATTCTTCTCCCGCAGAGCGGTTTATTAAAGGAGCTGTGCCACGAACTTATTCAAGTATAAACTGGATGTGCATATGCCTATACGAGTCACATTCCACAGCCGCCTCCACTCACCGCCTCTCTTTGAAGGGACTCTGGCGCGGTTTTTCAAACTTGGCAAACCCACGATTTTCGGACCCCAGTTTTGGATTTTTGGCCGCATTCCTCCTGGAATAATGATGGAATTCAACTATCAAATGATACGTGTAGCCAATTGAACGGCCTTTACGACTGAGTGGTCTACTAGCTCAAATCTCAAATTTTTTTTATGATCGAAAAACTAAGGCCATACCAAAAACTGTCGAAATGCAGCTTGTCACTTGTGCTTCACAAAATATAATATCTGGAGTATCAAAACTGTAGACCCGGATTGCACTTGAAATACGACTACAGTGGCCAAAAATGTGATTTTTCGGTGTTTTTTTTGGGTATATGGATTTTGGAATTTTTGATCAAAATCACTCTTTCAAGTTCACAAAATATAGTTTTGATACTCCATTAATTCTGCGCTTACTCTGTGAAGCACATGCGGCTAGCTGCATTTTGACACTTTTTGGTATAGTCTTGGTTTTGCGATCAACTCCGTGGAAATTAGAGATTTGAGCTAGTAGACCCCTCAGTCGTAAAGGCCGTTCAATTGGCTACAATTATCACTTGATAGTTGGATTCCATCTCTAATCCACGAGGAAAGCGTCCAAAAATCCAGAACTGGGGTCCGAAAATCGTGGGTTTGCTAAGTTTGAAAAACCGCGCCAGAGTCCCTTCAAAGAGAGGGCGTGAGTGGAGGCGGCTGTGGAGTGTGACTCATATAGGCATACTACAGTGGTTGGAGATTAGGAGATCAGATTAGGAGAGGAGATTTTACTCTGTTATCTTAGCTTTCAGTTTTCGAAAAAATCTGAAATTTTTGACCACATGACTGTTTACCTGAAAAGGACGACCTTGCATCTTCAATAGCAGCTTGTATTATATTGTTTATCGCTTGCAAAAGAGAAAATTGAATAGATAATAATTGCTTCCGATTGATTGCAAGTGAGAAAATAGATGGCAACTAGGCCATCAGAAATAACAATGTTGAGCAAAAAGATAATAATGAAAACTATTTTGTGATGGTGCCAGTATTAGATAATGAAAAACTATGAGGTGAGGGGGATAATATAACGCTGGGTGGTAATTTATTCCATGTAAGGACTACTCTATTCGACAGGAAATTTTAAAAAAATGGAAGGGGGATAGGGGGAAAAAGCACAGCTTAAAGAAGTCGACCGATGAGAAATGGGGGAACTAGGAGGAATGAATAGACGGAGAGTATTGATTCCTCCGAGAAGGAATGAGAGAGGGAAAGAAATGTATTAGACGCAGAGTATTGATTCCTCCGAGAGGAATCTCCCCGGACGGCTCCTTTAAGTGAGTGACCCCTGGTCCTTCCAGAAGTTCTGGAGCTAAGAAAAATTGCATGCGGTGGAATATCTAAAAATCCTCTAATAATCTTAAACGTTGTACACAAATCAATTTGAGCTCGTCTCTTTTTAAGTGATTCCAAATTGAACAATTCAAGTCTATCGTCATATGGTAACTGATTGCATTTACATCTATACAAAACAAATCGAGTGAACGATCTTTCTGCCAGCCATAATATGTACGATCCTCGTACGAGATCTCAGCATGAGAGTTGGCCCCCACCGCGAGCGAGACTACAGGATAGGATCCTTCTGCTCTTCACAGGATGGAGACAAGGGTGATCTACTACGCGACTTTCTCGATGAGACGGCATGGGCAGCTTATGCGCTATCGAATGATATATCATTTGGGCTGTTCTGAAAGTATCGATTTTTGACGGATCTTTAACATTTTTCCTTGTAGGAGAACGTACTGGAAAAATGGAAGGTGGATTCTTTAGTTCCCCCCAAGTGCTCTCGAAAGATATACATATAGAATGGATCCCCGGTTAGAGGTCCAAAACCCCGCAGTGTAAGTAGCTAAGTATATGAGCTTCTTCGAATTATGGGGAAGCAGCCACTCAAGGTACATTGCCGCCAATTCAGGAAAAACCAGTCAAGTGGTCTAGTATAATATATACATGAAATATTTCAGAATTTTCGAGAACTGAGAGATAAGATTTCAGAGGAGTTACACCCTGGCGTTCCAAGCGTTTTCTCCAGGGGATCTTTGGTTGGCGGGCACCGCTACCAATTGCCCGACCCACGGAGGGATGGCGCCTTTGTTGGGCAGGACGGGGTTCGAACCCGGGCTGTCAGAATGGTGTGTGGTGCCCTAGACCACTGAGCCACCTCGCCCCCATCCTAATAAGACAATTGATTATTGTTGTGTATCCAACGTTACGCAAAAGTTGCGCAATTACACTTCTGAAACATTCTGAAGCCTTCAAATGTGAACAAGCATCTAATGGTTTTCCCATGCATTTTGGCGAAAACCCGCTAATTGATGGGGTTGGAGAGGGAGAGGAGAGGAGGAAAGAGGGAGATTTTCGTTTTAACATGTCTCCGAAAGACATTTCAATCTCAGTTTCCTCTCGATATTTTGATTTGTGGTCAAGAGTAAAGTTGTAGCTCTCATCAAGGCGAAGAATTCTTTTGTTCACAGTCTTTCGCCAAATTGCATGGGAAAGCCAATTGATGTTTGTTTCTGTTTGAAGGCTTCAAAAGGTTTCAGAAGGAAAATTGAGAAACTTTTCATCTAACGTGGAATAAGTGCTATTGCACATTTTTTTCAGCATTTGTAACATGCGGTAAACGCCTTTTTCGTTTTCTAATTTGAAAGAGATCTATAGATTTCTTTCTTCGAATGAAAAATAATACATGTTTGGTCAACTGACATGTGCGCAAGTGCACTTATTTCTCCAATATTACTTTATTTAACAGATATATAAACAACAAAAATATGTCCTACCTTGCCATTATTTAAGTTCGATTTTCAGGTTTCGGATGATGACTGCGATATTATGACTAATGGTTCGTGTTTATACAATCATTTTTCTTCTAACAGTCCAATATTTTTGAAAACGATATGCCTTATTATGTTTTTTTCCTTCGCTCCTCGGCACATACTCGCTCATCATTGAATAGAACGTTTTTCTTGCACGTGTACAATCCCCATAGAGATAACGTCTCTCATGAACCACAGTGAATCTCCATCTTCTCCTTATACGCGTTCTTCTCTCTTCTCCTTTGGCTTTCTTAAAACGAATAAAGTGATGGATGGAAGTGCGTCTTAGTTTTCGCTACATGGGGACAACTTGGGGTTTCGACCTACATCTTCCGTATACCCCCTTTCGTGAGTAATTGGAGGCTTGCTCACGCAAAGCGATTTCTTTTACTATTTCTACCATCATTGGCGGTTTTTGCTATTCGAGCCGATTCTAACATTGCTTTTCCGCCCGGAGGTCTGTCTCGACAATTCGGCAGAAAATGCCCACTCCAAATCCTGATCCATCTACTCAGCAACTATCATTAGTTTGCTCTCCCATCAGGTCGTCCTATAACTTCCTATCCTACAACCACATCGAACATCCACATCAACATCAGGGCAACTTCCCTTCCTCATATACAAGTTCTTTCACTTCTTGCTTAATCGACTTCGTGTCGGACTGGCTTGTTCTCATCATCGCAACTCATACATTCTGGCTCTTCCTTCTGGCTGGGAAAAGAGCAGTAGACGTGTAACCAACCTCGCGAGCAGGGTTCTTACGGTAGCAGAGGAGACTGCTGGTCCGGAGTGGCGCGATCGACAACGATGGCAAACTCTTTTACCGCGATAGAATTGCCAGCGTGGGCAGGCAGACTACCACCATTCTATCTCCTTCCGAAGTTCAAGTGGCATCGTCAAATTGATTCACATCCATCCTAATTTGAGACATGGCGAACAACTCTTAAGGAGGAAGCTTGCTGTGTAGAATAGTGGATCGCTGATTGCATTTCACCCTTCGTGTCATTCTTTTGCCTCGGGAGTGTCGTATGCAACGCTCATGGAGATAACGTCCCTCATGAATCACAGTGAATTGCCATCTTCTCCGTACACGTTCTTATCTCTCTTCCTTTGGCTTTCTTACTACGCATAAATGATGGATGGAAGTGCGTCTTATCTCTCGCTACATCGTTCAATCTCCGATCTCATTGCTTGCCTTTTTTCGTGCAATGGGGCTGAAAATGTGAAACCTGTAAAGCGGGTCGTCGCTCCGCCCCTTTGAATGCTGCAATAGCAGTCGAATAGCATTTCACATGCCTTGTCATATATCGGCTTCTTCAATAAAGAGAGCATAAAGGCATACTGTTGCCAGAAACAGCTGACGCTGAATAAACGCATTACTATGGAATTTGCTGTTTTAACCCTGTTCCTGTCACAGGAGATTGAAGGAAAGGATCAATGGGGAAGAATATAGTGAGTAAACCAGAAACTAGATGATTCTGAAATACGAATACAGTCAAATGTAAACAGTTGCATCTATGTAAGGTAGACCGCCCAGCTTCTGAACGGAGGAAATTTATTACGGCAGAAGATTTCTGGAATGAAGGGACTGGAACAGCTCGTACGCCTCCGCTGACTTCTTGCGCCCCGACTACGAACAACATCTTACATGGACTCGAGTCATTACAGCCTACGTTTCAACTTGTTTATGGAATGAGTACGTCTGGAAGGATTAGTGTAATGAGAAGAGAACGAAGATATGGCTATTTTTCCATGTTTTACACTTATTGTTAGTCGTCATGTAAATTTCCTTTCTCTCGCGATGAGAACGTACACTGGTTGAGCGGCCATTCTGAACAAATATAATATACAACGGCAATTACTGAATTGCTATTTTAATAGAATAAATGTAATGATTGGTAATTACAGAACCAAGGTCTACTGCTGGGAGCGACCAAGGTTTGTGCAGATTGTCACTATTTTTAGTCGTTGGCAAATATATTCATTGTGAAAATATATAATTTTTCTCAGTATTAACTTGCAGCTTATGTAAATAGCTCGTCGTTCAAAATTTGATATCTTCACCTCAAAGAAAGGCACAGCTTGGCCTGTCACATGAGGGAGTCATGTCCTACTGCAGGCCAACTCCCATCACCCTCCCTACCCGTAGCCACCCGACCGCGATCTTAAAAACTTTGCAGACCAATGATTTTTAACAATATTTTTGGATTTTTAGCAGCTTTATTCGTGGTTTAGAGATATAATCCAACCATGAACTGGTCCAAGTGAACGGCCGACACGCCTGAGGGACTAGTTCGCTCAAATACCTTATTTATTTTTTCATATTTGCAAATTTAAATGTGCCTATATGTATCTCAACATAGATTCAGTACAATTGCAGTAACTCTTAAACAAACTCTACATTCACTACAACTGACCAAAATACCAGAGAATAGAAGAGAAGATTGGAGGAGATTCATGCGTCATATATATTGATGAACTCAAGACATTCCTCAACATCTTCCTTTGATCCCAGAATGATACTTTGATGAATGGCGGTTGGTTGAATATCCAGAATTCGTTCATTTCCAGTTGTCGCCATTCCACCCGCCTGTTCCATTATGAATGCCATTGGATTGCACTTATCACGCACTCTGTGAAAAAGTCAACCACCCCATGGTGCAATTTTGTCAAGATGTTTTAAATGACGATTTGTGGCGTGCATATTGGTGATGACTGAAGACTCTACAACATATGTGGTATCCGTGACCAATGCAGCCCTGGCTGATGAGATATGAAATTCGAAAGTTTTACGATTTGGCAAAAAATCGGTCTCGGATGAAAAATCATAACTTCTTTCTGGAGAGAGCCAGCCTAATGCCCATTGGGCTATTATATCGTACAGGTCTGATGCATAAAATAAGCCACTACTCAGTTGCTATCGACTCCCCTATACAGGTTATAATACATATAATAGAGTTGAAGCATATCCAAAAAAGAGAGTTTTATGGGCCTAGCGTCTCGGGAACCCCAAATGAGGGCGTCTTTTATTTTTCCAAAAGATTCTCCGCAAAATTCTACATAAGAT
>JACMIF010004207.1:0-12754 GCA_014805445.1 Diplogasteroides magnus | reverse complement strand
TTCCAGAGGGCTCCGACCACTAACTATTTTCAAAATTTAATAATGAACACGACCTTTTTTCTCAGTTTTAACGATTCTGGGCTGTAGATTGGGTCCGGGCGCATCACATATCAAAAATCTGCGGGAGGTTTTTTTCCATTTACTCGAGATATTTACGCTGAAAAGTCGTCATAATCACTTTTGTCGCCGTCTTGAACATATAAGTTGTCCAATCTGGACAAAAAATTTTTTGAAGGTGTGTGCCACCCCCTGTGGACGTCTCCTCCGCCCTTACAGAGAACTGGTTTTAAATTAACAAAGTGATGCTAATATCGTGCCTGTCCTTTTTGAATTTTTCATGTTAGATATTGCTAAATTATCTATATTTAGCGTGGATTGAAATTTCCCTATTTTCCCGAATTTCCTGAAGGAAAAATTCGGGACTTTTCTCGAAATTGTTTTCACGCACAGCCCTGATTGATAAGCACTAGGGTTTCTAAATTGGGAGTAGAGTGCATTCGTCAGTTGTCTGTTTCCCAAGGAGCGGTTGTCTCATTCATGCAATAGACAATCGCTCCTCGTGAATCAGGCAACAGACGGATGCACTCTACTCCCGAATTATAAACCCTAATATGCACTGCAGAAAATGATTGCAATGCCTCGCTACGACATATTCAACTATCCGGACGAATATTTTCCTGGCGGCTGGGAATACAAGCGCCGAAACTGCTTTGAAGGTAAAAATGGCCTGGAAATAATAGTGAAATAACGAGGTTAAGAGCCAGGGAATGCGTATTGCGGCAATGGGATACTGGAGTCTAGTGAGAAATGTGATTGTGGATACACAAATAATGTACGATTATTTGAAATTGTTTTGTCTACTCGTTTCATGACAGATTTTGTGAAAATGCGCTGAAAGGGATTAAATTGGACAATGTTTCAGGATTGCTACATGGCTCTTGATCGCTGTTGTCATCCAGGAGAAGACAAATTGGGATGCCAACTAACGGTGGCTGAGTATCGCCCTATTATGTCGACTGATTGTCAGCTCATTCCAGCCGTCAGCTCAATGCTCTATTTCGGAAGGACCTTGTTGTAGCAGTAACTGCAACTTTCACCTTAACGTCACCGAATGTGCCAAGGCTAGTCTTTCGTTTGAACCCTGCATTTAAAAATACGTTTCAGGAAACAGAGTGCTCGGAGTCATCGTTCTGTACTGGAGGCACTGCGGAATGTCCACTTGCAAGGGCCATAAATAATGATGTGGAGTGTGAAGATGGAGATATGGTGCGAATATGGTTTGCTCCAGGAAGTCATGGAATCTTTCTATGCATTTCATGGAAGAATTCCATGGAAACCGCGTCGAGAGTCAATTTCAGGTATGCAAGAATGGAACTTGTAATGGAAGTATGTGCGAGGCCATCGGTCTGAAGGTTATTGTCACTACTCTTCTATAAACGACTGAATCTGCAGAAATGTTACTACTCTGAGGGATCCCTCCTTGATAAGTGCTTCTTGGCCTGTGAGAAGAATGGAGGTGAATAACTTCACATTACGATTCCCTAATCAAACCAATTAGTGCATTTGTCATTCTTCTAGCCTCCACGGAGCGGTTATCTGTATCATGAAGAGACAATCGCTCCGCGGAGGCTAGACGAAAGAAAAATGCACTACTCGCTTTGATAAGAAAACCCTACTTCCCATGAATCTTTTCTATCATCGGAGACTCGTTTCAGTTTGCATCTCAACTCGAAATCTTCCCGATTTCTCTGCAAATCGTCCACATTTCATACAAAAAGAGAGAATTGGACACAGTGGAATTATCATGAGAGCTGGTTCTCCGTGTGGAAAGAATGGGGAAGAAGGTACGAAAGTTTCATCCAGTCTCTTACAGTATCCCGATAATCCGTACAGGAAGCTGCGATTCATATCGTCAGTGCAGGAAGGAAGATGATTTCGACTACATCAGGGACACCAAGAGAAAGCCGGCTTGCGAAGTGTTATCGATGCCATGCTGGTAAGTACTACAGTTTCCAAATACTTTGGTGTTAATACCACGCCCTTTTTATCAGGACGTTGGCGGTTATTATCGTGTGCATGTTGCTCTGTACACTCGTCACTGCTAGCTGTATCAAATTTGCCATCGTCCACACTCCGAGGTACCAATTCCAGGCCGATTTTCCAACCAAGAGTTTGAATTTGAGTACGAATCCACGCATGGAACCCCACATCAAACTGGCAGACTCCCTTAAACGGCCATCTCTTATTGTGGTGAGAATTGTGCATGTAATAACGTTTCAAATCGGTAGTAAGGTGTACCTATGATATTTATCATTCGTCTAATCCACTCAGAGCCGTTGTCTCTAAATATGTTCGGCAGACAATCGCTAGGAGTGGATGAGAAAAGCACTTTATTACCGATTTAGAAACCACAGTGTGCAAGTGAATATGAGTACTCATTCTAGAAATTCTCATGAGTCCAGAAATATCCTCTATTCAGAGCAAGAAGGCCAGGGAGAATTCTCGCAGGCCAGTCGAAATCCCCGTGCCACTCTCACCGATGGGCGAAAAAGAGGTTCGAGATGATTGTGTTTTCCTGATTCAAAATATGCATAGACTCTCGCTGGATCTCCTGCCACGAAGACGGAGTGAAATCTCCGCCCATTTTAATGACTCAATTTTTCGTGAACAAAGCCATCGTTTAAGGTCTGGCAAAGGTTATTTATCACCCGGAAAATATTTGTCGATACAACATGAAATAGGCTCAAACAACTACTTGTTTTTAATGAAATGTGATCTAATTTCTCCCCGCTTTCTTCTTACTCATTTCATCCCTGATGTCCGTTAATGGTTCCACAATTGCAATATCCTGGTGTCTCTGCTTCCCAATCACTGGATAAGTGGACTTGGGTCGAAGAAGATTGTCAGGGGCGCGAAACACTCTGCAATTAGGCTCATTTTGCTATTCCTCTCCCTTCGATCTCCTAGTCCGTTCTCAGAATATATTTTATAGCCATGGTTCTCATAGGTGTTGTGGATTCGTATAAAAAGACCGCTCAGGAAAGGGGAATCACTAGGGAACGCTTTTTGGAAATAAAGTGCGACTCTTTCCTCTCAACGCATTCCCGATTCATTCTCCCCCGCTTATCATACAACAGGTCGGAATGAGCGGACTGAGAGCCATGTTGAACTTATTTTCGAAAACATTCCCTAGTAATCACATATATTTGAATGCCCATCATTGTCCAACTCACTTGAATATATCAGGTGGTGCCATTCCTTTCTTATTCTTCGTCCCAACCACTTTACGCGATGAGACCGTGCTCACAGAGAGTTCCTTAATTCTTTGCATTCAATATGATCCCAACTCCACTCCATTCGTCATTTTCTTCAGGAACAAGGTTGGCGCATCAGGTTTTCTCAAAAAATGAGCGATCGCTGAATTACCGTGCTCCTCGACGTTTTTCCGTTCTCCGAGAGTGTTCGACGTCCTGGAGGAGGCCTGAATTAAAGCAATTCCTCCATATTTCTTTTTTCTGTATTCAGAACTATGAGAGACAACAGATCAGGAGATAACTGTGATGAGGAGAAAAAAGAGTGAAATGGGTGTATTTGGATTGGCGGTTCGATTACTTTTTGGAATATGTTTCAATGCTATTATAGCACATATTTGAAGATATATCTTTCTTGAAGTATAACCCATAAAGTAACCATTCTCAACCATAGAGTTCATACTTGATGAGTGCCTGTTGTGTCCTCTGTACGCTCTTGCTTCGAAGAGACTGTTGAAGGAGAAGCTGTTGCAGGACGGGCAGAGAAGCGTCGGCTGAATGGAACAAACACGTGGACATTTGCTCCGTTATGATGAAATCGACTGTTTGGAAGGAGAATTGATAACGCTTTTGCCCATTTCATTTCAGTACAATAGCACAACTATTCATGACACTGGGGAAATAACTCGATATTCCACCTCCAGAGCGAAAAGACGTGATAGCAACATTTTCAAAGTTTTCCGCGTATTTTGATAGAAAGGCCTAATATTCAATTTCTGTTCAAGAGGGAAGAGAAATGTGTAAAGAGAAAAGATCTCACGTCGCCTTTTCAGCTTGATATTGGGTATGGGCGTATTGATCTGAAAATAATGATCATTGAGGGATAAGATACAAATATAAAACATCAATGGGAGGATATTCCGTTCTTCGCGCTGACGAGTACAGTCTTGGTCTGTCCTCATCGTGCAGGTCACGTAGGGAAGGAGCAGATGATGCTGAATAATGAAAACATTCACAACAAATACAAGAAAATACAGGAATTGATTAAATTCAAGATAATCGGTTATTATATTCTGATACGTTTTGGGACATCTTCGTTCTGTTGTTTTCCTCTCCTTTTGTTCCTGCGAGGAAGTATTCCAGGGACCATCGTCGCTTCTGTAATTTCAAAGATTCAAGGGCATTCTTTGCAGAGTTTAATCTGAAAGCAAATAGCTAATAATTGATGTCATTTGCTCTCATCCCTCTAAACAAAGTTGTCGTACTGTGTCATTTGGACACAACTGTGCCAGAGAATGACTGCGCACTTTTTGAAGACAACGTTCAAGTACCATCAGGCAGAGTTGTTGAGTCGAAAAGGACAGGTTCTCTGTCATAAAGAGACATTCCCAGCATTTCATCTTTTGAAGGTGCTGAATAATGAATGATGCAAAGTGTGAGCAGACAACATACGGAAGACTGGTTCAGGATATGGCGTAGGCATTTTCTGAACAATATTTTATTATAAACATGAAAAATATGTATGACAAACCTCCGGTTTCTTCTTCCTTTTCACTTTCTTATTCTGTTGTTCCTTGATATAAACCGATTCTGAGGAATACGCTCGTCGAGTGTTCTTGATAGATTGCGCTAAAATGCTCCTTTTCCGTGTATCGACATCACGAAATGAAGATGCTCTTCCTCGTGTGAAATTGCCTGAAGACAACGAAAACGTCATAATAGTTCTTTGTTAGAGAACACAATTCAATCATTCTGTTGTCATTCATCTGTTAGTGGTCAACGAAGAGAACGGGTGAAGGACAAGAGCGTCATGGACATTTGCACCACAATGGTGAAATGGACCGATGCGCGATCATTCCACGACTCAAGGGTCCATTTCATCATTGTGTCGCAAATGTCCATGGAGCTCTGGTCTTTCACTCGAGACAACATCTCGAGGCAGGAGAATGACGATTATTTATTGATTTCCAACCATTTTGATTTCCGAATTCACCGTCAAAACTGCTTCCCCATGCACTCAAAGGCGACACTGAAAAGTAGTCCGCGGGCGATAGACACGATAACTGAAACTCACATGCTCTATCCTCCCGAGCCTGCTTGTTTCCCATGCAAATGGAGGCATTCACATCTCACAGCATCATTTCGATCGTGAAACTGAAGTGTTCTTCCTTTAACTGTGGATGATCGTGGGTATAAGAGAAAAGACGCAAGGGACACTGGACAGAATGCATTCTCCTCGACCCTTTGCCTCTCATTGTCTGTGTTCTCTCTAGTTTTGGGTGGGACACATGTCTCGAGAGGCGAAGTAATTAGCTATGCAATCTCATGACACATGTTCGGCGTAGCCTGGTAACCATCCATTTCCAATAGGATTGAGGAGGATGTAGGACGAAACTTGACTCTGTTTCCCTATCAGCATCCTCCGTACACTAATAAAATTGAAATCATGAAAAATTTATGCAGCTCAGACATATATGCCATTGAAGAGCAGCTAACGGAATCAGCGAACCAATTTTATATCAAAAACTCTGGCTTATTGCATTAACTAATGTATTCCGCATATAAAAATCAATTTGTTCTCCAGCAAAGAGAACGATATGAGAACTTTGACACGCAATCTGCTCCATTGTCTTATCGAATCACAAACTAGTGGTTACTGTAGCTTAAATTTAGCGCAAATCTTGCGAATTTTTCGTTTCCTATAAAATCTCATTTACTTTGTAAAGTTTTTTTTTTTAATTAGGTGTTTCCCTTTTAAATATGAGCACTTGTTAATTGTGAGGAGTTTTACCGTTAAGGACTTTCTTGCGATCACATAATTCATTGTTTTTTCGTTGTTGGGAAGTTTCCATGTGCAGATATCTGTCAGTACTTGTGCTGTATACATTGCTACATAATTGCAAACGTCTATTATTTTCAGGAATGGATAATTTTCGATATCCGAGTGGTTCTTCTGATGTAGCACTGGTTGTGGGAGGAGACAAAATTTACGTCAAGAGGGAGACACTTGCTGCTCATTCTGATTACTTCAGAGCTCTCTTCTTTGGAGGTTTCGCTGAGAAGGTATTCATTTCTTCGTGTATTTTGTAAATGAACTGTGTTTTAGAATCAAACAGAAATTTCTATCGGAACTGATGTCACATTCGATGAGATGTTGACATTTGTTATGCTTGTTAGTCGTGAGGGAAACTCCATTATCGACGATGGCAACTGGAGAAGTATGATAAGGTGATATTTACTATATATTTAGTTACTGACCTTTTGTTTGCTAGGCTGATTGTTCACTCATCTGCTCAATTTTTGGTTGAAAAGACATTTGTGTCAAGGTGTCTAATATATTTATCGTACAATTCATTTTTTCTCTCAAAAAGGTGATAAAAATCAAGTTCTTTTCGTTAAACCGGCGCCCAAAACGCACAGCCCTGAATTGTATTACCGAGAAAAAATCTCTTATCGAAAGCGTGAACTGATATAATTGTCGTTTACAGGCTAGCGAATCGTTTCTGTGTCGATGATTTGAGAAATGTGTGCTGTCACTTCGTCGCTCATCATAACAAATTGTCTTTTTTCGAGAAATTGATTGTTATTGTGGAGTCAAACGACAAATCTTCAATAGAATACTTTTTGCAAGTCGCGCAGGTTCGTTTTTAAATATTTTATTAATATTTTGGAGTGAACATTGTTTTAGCCCTCTCATTGCGTCGGTATGGCTACATCGGGATTGTTGTGGGAGTTCAGCAAAGACATACAGATCAAGGTTAGCGAGTAGTTATGGAAATATCACATTTAATAAACATATTGAATTGAGTACTAAGCTATGATCAAATTCAGAATGAGCCACTAGAAATATTTTAAGAAGTCGCCCTGTAGGAGTGCATAGTTGATGGAATTATATGTACAACTTGTGGTCGTTTCATTTTTTTTCAGTCACCTAATTCCCTGGGAGCGATTTTCTCTCTCATTTGAAGGACAACAATTAGACGACTGAAAAATGCACTTCTGCTTAAGCAAGCTTTTGCTTTCCCTACGCTACTGCTTAGGCATTGCTGTTGGTTTCAAACAAAAAGTTGCTGCAATGCATACTGTCTCCACCTTTCAAAACAATCGCTAGTTTAATCAGAGAGTTCGTATAGAGATGCAACTAAAATTTATTTAAAATCCAAAAGAATCTTTTCGTGTTGAGCATCACACAGATCAATTCGAAATTGTTAGGTTTTTCGTGTTTACATAGCCCATCTTCCACCGCAATTCTCAGAAGAAGGCTTTTCACTCAATTTTGATAAACAATTAATCAAAACATTTTACCAGCACATAGTACTCAACATAATTTTTTAAAAGTCCTATACGAAGACGAAGTTTTGACTTTTTCACACAACAACATGGAAAATTCAAATTTCATCTTTAGACAATTTCTAAAAGAGTAAAAACGATCTTGTATATTAATGTTCTTTCTAGGTGATTCGACGTGCATTGGAGTTGGTGCAGAGTAAGCTGCAGATGTACACTTGTGATAACAGAAAGCACTGCTCTTCGTGCAAAGCGAATAAGAATACTCTTCGAATATACTCTTCTCATCAATTTTCTCCTCCCAACATCCCTGAGGTGCGAAAACATTTTGTGTTGGTTTTCAATTTTCAAATATATGCATTTTTAAAAGAAAATTTTGTATAGGACTGTCATACAAATCAAGTTGACAAGTCACGATTACAAGTAAAGTTGACAGTATATTAACTCTTTGGTGTTCAGCCGTCCAAGTGTGTGTCTCTGGCCACTTCGCCTGATCTCGATTCGATGGAGTGCAATAATCAGTTGTTGGTCAGTCGATTATTTTGCATTTATTTCGAAATACTATAATATTTCAAAGGAAGAGTATGAATTCACTTGATATTTGAAGGTGCTTCGCCGTGCAATGTTCGCAGTGGAGGACAATCTGATGAGGGGATTCTGTCGCACGAGGAATCTCCTAATCGGCCATTGCATCGGCTGTTTCATGGCACGCGAAGCACGCGCACTGTTCGACAGAAGGCACCTCAATCAATGAATAAGGCTTATTTGTATATAATGCTGTCTATTGTTTTCTAACTCACCACTTGACATCTGAAATACTTGTTAGCATTCCAACCACATGTTTTCAAATTACCTATTAACTTATTAAGTATTTGCTCTTCCAAAGTTTTTTTTATTTAATGAAAAGTCTTGGTATTGTACATAAATCCAAATTCTTTTAAACGGAAGAAAATGTTTATTAAATTGTACGTTGTCGCTTACCATTAAGAAGTTGTGGTTTCAATAAAGTGTTCAGTTAACACAAATCCCAATGTAAGAAAAGTCACTGGTGCGTTCTTGGCGCTATCGAATATTTGTTTGGTTGTGTTATGATATAACGAAGAAACGATAATGGGGAAATTTTCTTTTTGCTGTGAAGACTACGCAATCTCGTAGGACGGCTTACGATGAAGTCTAGCTTTGTAGTGGGATTTTATACGCTACAATTTGCAAGAAAATTTGCTTGATTTAACTGTATTTGAAAGTGAATGTGAAAGTATGAACTTTCTTTTTCCAACTGATTTCATGCGATTGTGGCGCCATTTATACGTTAACAAATCATATAGATCATGAGCCATCTCACCTGTTTTCTCTAGAGAATTTTAGACTCTGTATTATAGTAGAAAGATCCCATGACGGTGGTAGAGTCCCAGTAAGAACGGACTCCCGTCTATTCGACCACTTCATCAACTTTTTCGTGCATTCTGCGGTGCCTACCATCAAAACAACTAATAAATATATGAGGACGAATTGGTCGATTAGGCGGGGAGCATCTACACATCTATCGTAATGAGACACCCACTAAAACATGCCGAAATTGTTCTAAAAGTACTTTCAGCATGGTAAAAGATTGTCCAGTTATTACTGTTCGGTCAAATTCTGAAGAGATAAATGGATCGTTCGGCCAACGCGCTGTATTCAATCGCAAGAAAATGGTTATCTTTTCTTTTTTGATTATGTCGGCATTGTGTGAAAAATGGTTTTTCCAGGGTGATAAGTTTGTGTACCAACTAACGCAATTCACTCCACCGGCACCTTTCACTGTTAGTGCTGATGGCGCGAAGCGTTCTTCACTCAGGTTTTCTCATTTCCATTTGAATATTTTAGTTGTTTTTTCAGTGTCCTACAGTGGGAATCATATGAAGATTCAGCGAAATTTATCGTAGATTTTGATCAAATACAAGACAAAAAGGGTGAATTATTGCGTGATTTTTCATAATGACGGTACAAATACTTTTGTTATTATGATATTGTAGTGTTTTCAGAAGTGGATCGATTCCTCTCTCCAAGTGATTATTCTGATGTGGCATTTGTTGTGGGAGGAGAGAAGATCTACGCCCAGAAGGAGATACTTGCATTCCATTCCGATTACTTCCAAGTTCTTTTCTTTGGAGATTTTGCTGAGAAGGTTTGAACAATGTTAATGTTAATGGGGAATATAACAGCGTTTTTATTGTAATTTTCGTCGTAAAAAAGAGTGAAATTATTTATATGATTTCGCTGAGAAGATGCCATAATAAAGTTGTTCAGATGTCCATGTTTATCATTACTTTCAGAATCAAACAGAAGTAGTCATAGGAGATGACGTCACGTCAGAAGAAGTGCTGGCACTGGTTATGCTGCTCTCTAGGTCAAGACATTACATGATAAGTAATGGGAATTGCGAAGATATGATCAGGTATACTTGATCTAGAATGTACTGTAACGCTAATAATACCACTGCATTTATCATTGATTCTTGGCAATAATGCAATGAAGGTTGTAGTACACTTTCAATAACATATAAGACATCCTTACGGAGCATACCGAATGATATTATAAATAATCGATTTAATTTTCAGATTGTCGGATCGTTTCGGTGTAGTCGAGCTTGCCCAAGAATGCTTTTTCTTTGCCGCTTTTCACAGCAAGCTGTCCTTCCCAAGAAGATTGAGGATGCTGGCAAAGTCGAAAGACGAAAGTCTTATCGATCGATTCCTTGACCGTCTGACGGTGTGTGCTATCTTATTCACTTGTAATCGAGAAACATGCTGCTTCGCTTTTTGGGATCAACTCATTTGCGCACAAATCGGTTTCGCGTGTTAAGGATGATTGCGAAAGGATTAAGTATAGGGATTCGGAATCGTCTCGACGAGATAAACAATTTTCCCATTGGGAGCGACTCATGAAAATCAAAGCTGGCTGAGTTAGGGGCCAGTGCGCAAATGAGGTGATCCCGCTTTTTGTGTATATTACAACTGTGATCAATATTAAGTGAATTTCGGTATTTGAAATTTATGTGTCTTCAGCCTACTCAACGCTTCGCTGTGACACAGTCATCACTCATGGATTCCATTGACAACGATGTCAAGGCTAAGGTTTGTCGCAAAGTGACCTGGACGCTGTTCAACTTTAATGTATTGGACGGCGTTCAGGTTACTTTTCCAAGTGGGACGGGGTCTACACCACTAGATTATTTATTAACTTTCTTATTAGGTTGAACCCTAAGTCTTGTTACACTTTTGTTTCGTCTTCTGTATTTCCTTATCTATTGATGATGGACGCTATCCATAGTTATCATAGACTCCCCACATCATACCTCACTAGCTGCCAAAGTAACCAGCTTCAGCCTCAGTAATGAGGCGCGGCGCGATTTTCCGAAGTTGGTCGACTCGCGCGCTTTCGACCCCTCTTCCTGTACTTTACTACGTCCTAGCTCAGCGAGTAGAGATACCTCGAAAGTGTCAACAGACAAAATGTAGCCAACTGAACTTCCGATAACCACGAATTTTCTCCTCGCTCAGTTCTCAACATTCGCAGAGTTACAATAGTGGGACCAGACAAATAGCTTTTAAAAACCTCTAAAAACGCTCAACGTGAAGTTAGGGCATTGTGCTTCTTCCAGTTATCGGGTAATAGCAGGAGTATTATAAAAACAAAAGTTGGACAGTTCATATTTTGAAATACGACCACAGTACGCAAAAACGCTGTTTTGTCACGACATTTTGACAAAATCCATGAATGTTTGATGACAGATTTCACTATTTCCGCTGTAAGTCGGCGAATATTGAGAACTGAGCGAGATGAAACTTCGTGGTTATCGGACGCTTGCCTTGTTTATGTGTTTATGGGACATATTATTTAAAACAATCAGCATGTTTAATATTATTCTTACACTTTTATATACACTTCTATCATAAATTATTCTCATATACAGTATGATATACTCTCAGGTAGGGTGTCGCAAATGGTAGTAAAGTGCACCATACTATGTCTGTTCACTCATTCCGGCTGGTTGTCTATGAATCATAGACTGATGATTCATAGACGTACAGACGAACTTTATTCCCATTTGCGACACCCTACTCTCAATGTGTGCTTTAAGGTGCTTCAGCTTGGTCTTGATTCTCTGAAGACCAAAGTACGCGAGTGCAAATGTACGAATCCCAGCAACTGCTGTCAATTGGTAAACGAAGCATATGATATGCTTGATTGGCGTCATCGCTTTCCGTAGATTGATAGTCATTGTTCTTTGATTCGCTGTCACCTCGTCTTTGTTTAGGCAGTATTCATGCAATAGCAGAGATTATTTCCCAATTCCAATTATTTGAAAGTGCCTTTGAGTTAAGTATTTAGCCTAAATGATTTAGGGCCTGTGTTACATTGTACTATGCTGTCTGTTTTTGACACTAAATATGTCACTGTCGGGTTTCCTTTGCAAGTTTTGTTCACATTTTATGGAATTATGAATAAAACATTTACATTCTTTTTTAGTTAAATACTTCCTTATTGCGTCAACCACGCTTCCAAATATTTATTTCCTCCGCTGATTTCGTTGGGATTTGCGTACATGATTTTCATCGCAACATATCGACTTAGGACCCTGTAATACCAACTCTGTGATATTTCTAGAATGGTCAACATTTGTCTCGTATCATCGACCGGCATTACACAGCGAGTTTTCGGGAATCTGCAAGTTCGATTCCGCAAGGAAGAGGAAGTGACATATTAAGTGTTTACACCTTAATAGTAGTGCTTTTCAGGATGATGGATGTGTCATTTCCCTCCTGTCTCCTTCATTTGTCGCTCCTCTCGCTGTCACTGCTGCCAACTTCCAGCGTCTTTCTCTCAAGTCGGTTTAAAATATTTTTTAAAGTCTATTATCCGGTTACTAAACTTCGAATCATTGAAACACTTTAGCGAATTCAAGTGGAAGTCGTCTTTGTATTCTGCCAGTTTCCTAGTAGATATCGATCAGATGCAAGATAAAGAAGGTTTGTTAACGAAAGTATTTCAGTGGGGGTGGTCTTTTATCAAACATATTAAAATGGCTTTAATCATAACATTTTTTACAGAGGTGGATAGATTCCTCTCTCCAAGTGATTCCCTGGAGTGAACACTTTAGCATAGCTGAGGGAAACCAAGAGAAACTCGGGGAAACTGCGGGATACTTCAGCATAGCCCCGCACAGCTATGCT
>JACMIF010004206.1:0-12757 GCA_014805445.1 Diplogasteroides magnus | reverse complement strand
TGTTTCGCGTTTTTCGAAACGTGTTCGAACATGTTACGAAAAACGCGAAACACTGCCATAACTTCCTTCCCAATGGATGTATCAACTTGCTGTCAACAGGAAAAAGATTTGTATCCTCGAGTCGAACATTTCACTTGTTGGTGGAAAATTGAAACATCCACTAGGAAAAAAGTTATGCCAGAATTTCTGCTGTTTCGAAACACGCAAAAAAAGAACGGGCAAAAGGTGTTTCGAAACAGCAAAAGAACGCTCCATCAACAGTCCAATATAATTCCTTCCATCATCTACAGTATCTTATTGGATGCACTTCTGCACATTCTCCATTGAGTGCATTTGTCTTGTTGAGTATTGTTAAGGCATCGATTAGTCTCTAAGATGACGAAGATGATTGAATATAATGTTGCATTTCCTGTATGAGAAGACGTCTTGGATGATGACATTTGTTTAGTTCAGACGCCATTCATAAACACCAAGGAATGGATCAGTGAATTGTAAAGGGAACAAATATGAGAAGGACAATCCAGTCCATCAACACAACACATACAATAACAACCACCACTTTTATTCCCATTCGTCTGGGAACATTACAACTTGTCTTTTGTATTAGTCAACATTTCATTTCTATGACGTGCTCAACTGAGAGAAGACTGAGTTCTTTATCTAGGATAAAAATAATTTGTATTTAGAGAATGGCCTCCCGTTCTCATTCATCGATAGGGAAAAAGTGACATCTCATGACAAGACAATTAGTATGAGGAAAGGCAAACAATTATTATTTAGCATTGATTCGATTTAAGTCTAAAAAGTAGAATTGCGTAAAGGATAACACGTGAAGATTGATTGATTGAAAGGAAGAAGATTGATCAAAAGAGTCATTGTCGTACATCACAGGTAAAAGATGTGTATCAAAAGGAGAAAAGACCTCCAGGGATAAAACAAAGTGAATGGTGTGAACCGGATCAAGTCTCCATATACCCAATGCATTCAGAATCGAGTTATTCGCCTATTAGACAGAATGATACTGTCAATGGTGCATGATATCTTCTATTGAGGGAAGCACTCATCAATACACGATAAAAGCAGAGTGAGAGGCAGATCACAATGGACATTCTATTGCAGTGACAAACACTAAAGCAATCCAACTACAGTAATCCAATGATGAGACAGTAAGTAATGCAAGGAGGGGAGTCGATCACATCGGACGCCTGAAATGGGACGACAATGTTAGTCTGCAACCTTCATCCACCCTCCCTACAGTTAGTTCTAATCTGTCCATCTACCTCTTAGTTCTGCTAACATTGAGTGAGCGCATTGCTATCATTCAACTTTTCAATATATATATGACAGTGAATGTAATGTGTGCTATTTCCCTCTAAACATCGTAAGTCTGTCAGAATGAAGTGATCGAATCAACGCACGTCGTCAGTTTTGCAATGGCAGCAGATAGATCTCCGTGTGAGACTTGAGGATGGGAGAGAGTTGTCACAAGTTCAGCCACCAATTGATCACATAGACCGGGACATGCCTACAGAAGGAAACTATACAGTATGATCAAAGAGACTACTGTACCTCTTCAGCTGCTCGAAGGGCTTCTGCCAGGTTGTTCAGTTCAGGACCAGAATGACGAGTACGAGATAACTTGTCAAGTGCAGGAAGAAGAGAATTCTCAAGTGCACCCTGAATATCATACCGTACTCACTGAATATGTGACAAGTGGGATCGCGACACTTGCGCACAATACGCCAAACTTTTTTCATTGAATAGATACAAAATGCTGTAATAGTGATAAATGATCGTCTCAACGAGACGAATATTTTACTATTCACCTCATTAAAAATATTCATTAGGAAAAAAAGTTATGCAAAGAAATGTGTTTGTGCGCAAGTGTCGTCACCCCCGACAAGTATTGATAATGAAAAATAAAGGAGTACTGACCATTCGTCGTCTCAATGCACCATTTCCTCCATTCAAGTGACCATTTCCATTGGATGATCTGTAAATGACAGTTGAAGAGAGGAAGAGACTGATAGTGTGACCTCTCTCCATTCTGTACTCTGTACAATCCTCCTCCTGATCCAACCCCATAACCAGAAGGAGAAGAGTATCTGTAGATGGAATACATTCATTCATCATCATACAGTACAATGTTCACCTTGCAGATGCAGACCTGGCTGGTTCATGTGTCTCTCCAACACTCGAATCTCCATCTAAACATCAATCTCAGAGAGGACAAACAATGCAAATGCTTACTCCTTGGAGATGCCAATCCACCGTATCTATCTGATCCTGATCGAGTAGGCTCACGATAATGACCTCAATGCATATCATACTGTATGAATAAGAGTGTAGACTGATACCAGGAGATACTCTTCCACTTGGAGGTCTTGTGGATGAAGGAGAAGCATGGCCACTTCGTCTATCCATTCCCTCTCCAATATGAACTGATTGACGAGTCAATGAACCATTCTCAACACAATTGACATAGAGAATAAATAGAATAGGATGAGTAACATACGGGACTATTGTGTGGTGAGTGTATGCTTATAGTTGTTGGTCCTCCACTTTCTTCCCTTTGTGATCCTCCTTCTAATGGGGAACTTCCACCACGATCTTCACAATCAATACAGTACTCTTTTGTATACAGTAATCAACTAACTGTTCAAGTCCATTTGTCTCAATTGTTCAACAGCAATTCTCGATCCACTCCTCACAATTGTGTCTCCTCCTCTTTCCTCATCTTCATCATCTCTTCCTCTCAAATGTCAAATTGTTCTTCCATCAAATGACAATCCATTGCTCACCTTCCATTTCCCTGTTCGAGTGAAGGACGAGATCGATCACTTCGGACACGAACCTGCAATACAATATCACAGTGAGGACAACAGATACAGTATGAAGACAAGTAGCAAGAATCATACCGTATCATCCCTTGTCCTGTCAGTTGAAGGTGCTCCTCTAACAGTTGGATAGTCCCACATTGTTCCACCTCCACCATCAGAGTCTGAGTCTCTGTCAGAATCAGAAGAGGGACCGGCAGCCATTCGAGCACTGAAATACAACTATTAGTGAAGAAGGACAAGATATTGGACAGAAGAGATAACTTTGAGAAAAGAGAATTTCAGGACAGAATAGGGTTTGGAATTTAGTTGATACCAGTACGTTGTCCGAAACCATTTTTTCAAATAAATGTAAGATGTTCGAAGGAAATAATTGTACAACATACCGATACTCAGCAGCCTTCTCAATGCACTCCACCAGAATACTATTCTTCTTTGCCCTTCGAATGAATGGAGTACGCAACAATTCCTTCGCTGTCGGTCTCTATACAATCAAAATGAATGATACAACAAGAGACAACTCACATTGTCTGGATCCTTATTCAGACACAATTCTACAAAGTCCTTGAATGCCCGACTCCATTCTGGTCCATGTAATTGTGGAGGGGCATTCTTAGGAATGAGGAAGAGAACTCGCATTGGATGAAGATCTCAAAGGGATACGGTAAGTACTCTCATTATAATCGATCAATACCTGCATGAGGAGGTTCTCCTTTGGCCAATTCAATCGCAGTGATGCCTAATGACCAGATATCGGCCTGAAGAGATAGAATGGAGTTCATTCGTCACGATGAAAGACAATTAGGGATGGGAGTAAAGCACAGAGGGGAGAATGAAATAAAGACTAACTTTGAAGTCATAACTGGCTTGTTTGATGAGTTCAGGTGCCATCCAGAATGGACTTCCCACAAATGTGATCCTCTTCTTCACTGTTTCTGTCAATTGGCCAGCCACTCCAAAATCTGCCACTTTGACGTCTCCATGTTCAGAAACAAGAACATTGGCAGCTGAAAAGAGAAGAGGGGATGAACGAGAATGCAAGGACAATAGAGACAGAGGATGGAGGGAGAGGGACGACACAGTGCACATGCAACAATCACATGCAATCAGGCATAGTCATACAGTATCCCTCAGCTACCGTACCCTCTCATCATATGTTCCTCTGTCGATTACTTCTGGAGCCATGAAGAATGGAGTTCCCACAAAGGTCTGTGCCTTCTTTCCTGTTAATCACTCATTCCATCCTTCTTCTTCTCCTTCATACCTGATACAGTAGCCAATTGTGTGGCCACTCCGAAATCAGCCAATTTGACATGACAAGAAGGAAGTTCCAGAAGGACGTTAGCAGCTTCAATCACACTACAGTAGTTAGTGGAAGAGAACGTGCAATGGATGACCATGCAAGGGGGATGCAGAAAGAATAGAAGAGATGAGGGGGCACGTGTAACAAATAGAAACCTTCTCAACAAATGCACTTTTCTCGCCAGAGTTAATGAGATCAACTCAAGGGCAAACAGAAGAGAACAATGTTAATACATTGAGGAATACAAAAAGAAAGAGGAGAATAGAATAGAATGAATAACAAGTGAGAATAGAATGAATGACCTTTGATATCTCGATGAATCTTCCTTTCCCCATGAAGATATTCCAATCCCTTCAGAATCTCACGAAGTATCACTGCGATTTGATTCTCATCCAATTTACCCGCCTGAACACAAACAATATAATGATTGAGACTGAGTGATTGTGTACCTTTGTGAGATCGAGTGCTGATCCCCCTCCAAGATACTCCATTATAATCCATAACTTCGAACCCTCAACCAATCTTCATATTTATCAAACGAAACTATACTGCATTCAAAAACAATCGAGGATTGAAAAAAAACGCTTACTTTGAGGTAACTGCCATAGTACTTGGTGACGTATGGAGAATCACATTGACTCAGAACCTAAAGAGAACACATATCAAACGATAATGATGCAGTACAATGTATTCATCACAATACATTGACATGTATTTGGAAAAGAAAGCCTTAAAATACCTGAATCTCTTGTTGAATATCTTCAATCTCATCCTCTGCCTGTTCAAGATCGATAATCTTTATAGCCACGACCTGTAAGTTCCTTCATGACCATCTTTCCCTCAATATCTTCTAACCTGTCCAGTCCTCTTGTCTATTCCTTTGTACACTTCCCCGAATGATCCCCTTCCAATTCGTTCTTGACGAGTGAAGAATGCTTCAGGATCCAGCTTCTGCAATACACAATACATCAACGACCAAGATGGAATGACTACAATCATGTCATTTCTTATTTAGACATTGACTCATGTTCGAAGTAATTAGAATCAATTCATTTCCCTTCCAACAACTCTTCTCTTATGATTCATCTTCAATTTTGTACCCACTGTGCACGCATTTCCATCATATCACATGTCAATATCGAGGGGTCACGCTCCCCCACTTTGATAACAATAACCTATCACTAAACACAAATATCTCATAGTCAGTAGTATTATCATAATGACAAAGGCAAGCAAAAGGAACCCCTCTGACTAATGCCAAATCATGTCAACTTTTCGCCTTCCTAACGAACACAAAGTTACTAGTGCGCGAAATTGTTCCAACGAGATGGGAAAAGTGAAGAAGGAACACTTTGAGTGAAAGGAATGAGAGGAAAAAGAATGAGAAGTACATGGGGAAATAGGTTGGGAGGAAAGGACCTTTACAATACAGACTACGGAAGTAGTGAACAATCATGACTCATGATACAATCTTGATTGAGAAGAGACTGTAATCTCAACCAATCGATTGAATTGAGAAAGATTAGCATTGATGATTGGGATTAAGTGAGTACAGGAATGAATAAATGGATCAATGTTCGAGGGGATAGTCCCCCACAGGGTAAATCCCACCTTTCCCCCTCCCCCACTCTCGAGGTCGATCCTATATCACCAGATATATTTCCTCCCTCTCATATCTTGATCTTCTACTTATTGACTACAAGACAACTCACCTTTGTGAACTTGAGCATCCTCCTATGAGGAGAGACAAGAGTAGAAAGAGAATGAATGGAAGAGAGGGAAGGGAAGGGACAGCAGATAAGAAGAAGGGGCTACCGTGCAAATACAGCCACAGCTAGAGGGGGGTAGAGTGCAGAGGGTGAATAGGGTAGAAGGGGATTGAGAGGGAAGGGAACGTCTTCCTTATACAGAACGATAGAGATGGATGCCTCCTTCCATCAAGTAGACAAACCGGCAATCATGAGACTCCAGTACAAAAGTTGATGGGGGAATGTCGATGGGACACTTTTCCGTTAGAGAAGAGTGAAAGGGAGAGAGGAAGAGAAGAAGAATGGAATAGAAAGAGAAGAAAGAGAAGAAAGAGTAGTCAGATGAGTGGGAATGGTTGCCACTTGTCAAGAGACTATTCCTTCATATCACCCAAATGGACAGTCACACGTGTCCAATCCCTTCCACCTTCTCTTCTCACTAAACACTTGACAAGTGGACAGAACAAGGAGATGCACGGATTTGTACAGTCCACACGACAACATTCCTGCCTTCCTTCCTTCCATTCACTTCTATGCAAAGGAGATTAACGGCCACCCTTCACTGTGTCATTTCATCCCCTCTTCTTATGTCTGTTACATCCATTCAATGGAAATAGATCAGGATGGAAGATAGATCAATGTGTCCCCTCTAACAAGAGAGGAACAAATAAGAAAAAGACCGAAAGAGGACTCGTATCACTTATCCCATCACTCATATTTGAGCCTCCTTCCTACTCGAGGGGATTATCAAAGGGGTCAGTGTTGTGGTATTAGATGGAAGAGGAGTATGTGAGGGTAGAAGTCATTACTTATCATATGACATAGACCACACAAAAGGGGCCAAAGAATCACATTTCATCCAGGTTTTAGGTGCGGCGTCCATCATGAAATGGAAGAATATGCTAGCAAACACGATAAAAAGGAGAAGGAGAGAAACGTCAACAAGGAATGTGTGAAGGAAAGAAAAGGATGAGCATGAAGTTGTGTCAACATTCCATTCAATCATAACATAATCATCTAATCAAGAGGACCTCTCATCATTCTTCATCGTCTTCCTCACACGTTATCATTTGTGTGAGGCAATGGTCTGAGAATGAGTCAACCCCTTGCTAACTGACACATTCATTCCCATCCAAAATGACAACGCCCTTCCAAAGATACAAAACACACCTGACTATTGAATTGTTGGACTGAGACAACTGTAGTCTCCTCCTTTCTAACTTCCATAATGGCTCGATTTCCCAATATTCTTCCAAGAGTAGGAGGCTCAGATGGGACTTCCAGTTCCATTTCCTCAGCTGCTCGCATTTCTTCATACATTCCTTTGATCCCAGCTCCCAATACTCCCATGACTCCCAGTTTACTCTGTGATCTCTTTTCTTTTACGTCTTCCTCATATCTTGGCACTTCAAGAGTCTTCAATGGAGAAGCTTCTGATAAAGGTGTGAGTCGTGATTCAGAGGTGAAACGAACTGTCCCTGAGATACTCGTATCATCACAAACACTACTGTTCCTTCTGTAGATAACTTCCCCTTCTTTAGGAAGGGCCATTGGTTTGACTACCATAGTCTGTCTCCTTTGCGTTGTTGGAGGAGTGAAGGTAGTCTTAGGAGGTGGAGGAAGTGATGGAATGGTTGTCCTTGGAGGAGGTTCTGGGGGAGAAGATCTTCGTGGTGGTGGGGGAGGGATGGAACGGGTCATTTGTGGTGCGGGAATAGTGACAGATTGAGTGCTTGGTTCCGGTTCAACATTTGAATTGAATCTTTCAATAGCAGAAGCAACAGTAGTAGTACGAGATAGAGTATCTGTGAAGGGATCGAGAGATGAACGGAAAGTATGAGAAGGGGAAGAAGTTGACGTCATTCACTGAAATAGTACTACACTCACTTGGAAAGGACATAATGGTCGAGAACGCAAAGTGGAACAAAGTATTGAAAGAGAACGATTTGCAGTACGGACTCAAGGGATTAGAATACAATTGAGAAGAGTTGAGTCATTATGGGAGAATCTCGAGAAAGAGATAATGTCACTCTCAAGAATCACAAATCAACAACTGAAATTGATATGGAATTGCAGACAAAGAGGTTGGAATGCGCTTGAGAGACAGATATTGAATGAATCTTATCATTATTTCAGTTAACACTCAGCTACTATTCAAAAGGACCGACGGACACAACTTGTGATCACAGTCATTAATGTGTCAATAATGGAAAGAAGAAAAGTAAGATAAGTCTGGAATTCAATGGCTGATAAGAAGAAAAGGAAGAGAAGAGCGTGAACATTTGCAATTGTTCCTGAACAATTGGATAAGAATGGAAAGGGGAAGATGACATGAATGGAGAAAGAAAGACGAGAGGTGAAGTGAGCACTATGCCATCCAAGGGAAACCACTTGATAAGAGGAAAGAGGGAGAGACGAATCCATCCTGCACACTCAATAATGACTCAATCTTGCCTCAAGCTCAATGAGTCATTCAATGTTGCATACATACAGTCATGAGAAGAGACAACAATCATCCTCAATTCATGCTAAGAAAGTAAGCAAAAGAAGGAGAACTGGTCGGCTCAACTGTCTCTCTTCCTTTATGAAGGCGATCAGTAAACCTTATTGGGGATTCATTCCATTCATTCAATAGTCATCAGCTGAAACGTAACCTTGTCGGGTTATTAGAGAAGAGTCATGAGAGGAAGGAAAGGATTATCATCATCATACATTGTACATTCAACAGCAGCTGCAGCTTGAGTAAATAATAAAACGGGCTAGAGAACAGATTAGAAACACATTTTTGCTCGTGATTCAACTGTTATATATACACGCGCAAACAACTCATAGCAGGGTAATATGTAATCTCCTTCAAAAGACACATGAAAAGCCCCGTTAGGAGCCAAACAATGCAACATGACACGCATTTTGAGATAAGGGACTATAGTCAGATGTTCAAAAATGTATTATAAAAAGGCTTTTTTGAACATGTCCTCTCCCATAAAATGTGCGTATGTTGCTTGATCATGATTCATCAACTACTCGCCCTTCTTGATAATACGCTTTTCAATTTCTCCCATTTTCAAGACAAAGAGCAAAAGGAAATTAATAACTCACGGAATTCACCGCAGGCATTCCTGATGCTCCATTGCTTACAGATCCATTTGAAGCCGTTTGAGCCATGCTGCAAGGTTTAAAAAGTCAATTCATGATTTGGAAGGCTGTGGATGATAAGCGCTGTGTAAATAAAAATATCGTTATCAGGCATTACTGACCTATTAAGCAATAAGAATGGTACAAACCATTCCAAAAAGGTTTTAAATATATAAAAAAAGAAATTTGAACTTTTGGTGCACCTCCGAGTGTGTTCGACCCTTAGTAAATCTCGCCTACAGTAGCGAGCTTGAACATCGTAAATTGACAGTTTTTATTAAATTTTATCACGCAGCAATCGGAAGAATGTGCTTGGAAGTGCTTCACATAAAAATTTACTTAATAGTCTATTCAACTTATAGCTCTGAAAACTTGTTCCTCTCTGTCAGTTGCCCTAGACGAGACTACTGTATCTACTGTAATCCGTTCAGCGAGGTCTTATATAGGCAATAATCAGTCTCCTCTCCGTGTCATTTGCCCTTATATATGTTGCAAGGAGTTCACACTGCTAGGAGGGAACGAGATAATATAAGCAATTCCTTGAAATTGTGAATCCACTGGATTCAATCCAGTCCTTCGTCTCCTCAATCCAGAAGCATTCACGAAAGTACGATGCGGGAGCGGAAGTACATTCTTGTCTCAACTTTCGTTCCTCCAGTATCCAGCCGTATCGATCATATCTCTACCGTATCCTTCAGAAGTAGTAAGGTTATTTCAGTCCGATATTCGTGCTTTCAAAAAGCTAATAAAATTTCAGGTCACAATGGAAAAAATCTACAGACCAGCCATTTCAAAATTTCAAAATGTGATTTACCTGAAATTTGCATACATAAACATACCTCAAAATTATTTTGTAGGGTCTATATTACTACCTTGCAGTACATCGAAACTTCAAATCAGAGGAAAAATCGCTCAGAAATGAGAAAAATGTAAAAGTGCCCTGAGGGCATATAAAATGGATGGCCAATTTTCGTCCCAAACGAAGGCCGCCATCGTAATCAGCGGGGTCGATATAGTCAGGAAATATATTTTCATCTCGGATTCAGAAAAGTGCTGTCGGGAGTGTTGATTCACTCTCTGAGAAGATCTGTGCTAATAGTCAGCTATAAAAAGCCAAATTGAATATAGGATATCATCAACAAATGAGAAAATAGAGCAATTTTAATCAAAAAGGTTGCTGTTACAAACGTGCAAACGGATGTATGTTTGTGCACCTCTCGTTAAGAGATCATGCGTCCTGTTCACGAACTCTTTCTAGCGCTGTGTAGTGGATCTTATGTACATTTCACTGGGAGCATACCAGACACATAAGACAAGGCGGAAAAATTGCAGAAATTTTTGAAGTCGTGACCTCGTACATGAAATTTTCCATTTTCTATCTCGCAAATGAGCCAGGCGCAAGGGGTCCGTACTTGGTAGTTGTGCAATCGCTAAATGCGGTGGACACTTCGAAAAAGTATACCCCATACCGATTCTTCATCATGAATTTTTCGCACCATGATACCCATAACATGGTCAAAATTACCATGTATCATGGAGCGAGGTAGGGGAATTTTTTTTAGCAAAACGCCTCTGGGGGACATGCGAATGGAGTTTTGTTTTCGCGGTGTTCACCATGGATGCTAGGTACAAGGGGACATAAGATGTATAGCATATGGTAGATCAGCTATTGTCAGCGTCATAGTACCAGTGACCATAAAAATTGGTCACTAAAAAAAGCTTTTTTTGCCAGTTGAAGAGCTAGGTCCATGAAATTTTCAGGGTAGTTGGCGGACCACCCCAGTATAAGTTTAGGCCACTTAGCCAGTCATTTTTCCTTTTCCCCTGTCCAGGGCGGTCGCAAAAGTGCAAAAATGGGTCAAGTTTCAGGGCTTATTTCTCGATGGGGAAGCGGCCTAAAATTCTGAAATTTTCAGGTTGAAGAGTCCCTGGGATGATCCAACTTCGTACATAGGATTTTTTATTTTGGACCCCTCACGGCAAAATGGCGAAGTTTTGAACAGCCGAAACACCTTCTTTTTGCCATGGGGAAGCGGCCACTCGAGGTGCAGGGTCGTCATATTCAGCAAATATCCGTCATGTGGTCTAGTATATACATGAAAAATTTCAGAACTTTTCGAAAACTGAGAGCTGAGATATCTGAGAAAGGAGAGTGGACGGAAACTTATTATCGATACTGTATGATTTAATCTATCATGAATTATACATTCCTTAGCGTTAGACAAGATAGGTAAGAAAGGTGGTGAAGGAAGCGTACAAATCAAGGATTCTAAATCGGTAAATTTATCCTCATTATTCTCCGCGGTTATCTATCAGGAGTGAAATAACCGCTCAGTGGAGAAGAATGAACAAAAATTTACCGATTTAGAATCCCTTATGTAAAGCACAAAGTCAGCTCTGATCGTTCTTTTATTCCATGCCCTGGAAGTAGGCGCGGTCTTTGAAATTGCTTCCTCCACAGCTGAGTCATATATTCACCAGTATTAGTAATAACTGTGTTCATTTCAAGTACATATGTATGTTTACTCGGCTACATTAGAAACGATAGAAAGAACTTGCTTTAGATGTTCGAAACCTCGTAAAAGACGACATAAGCAAATAATACCTGGAGAATTCCGTAGGATCACTTCTACAAGAATGATCTGCCAAAGAGGACGTGAATCGGACTGCATTCTTCGACTACAATCTTGAACAGGTATAGTAGGAAAGGCAGGAAGAATATATTTGAGAGTGTATGCAGTCGACCAAAGACTCACTTTCCGATGAAATTAACAAATCATATGCACATCGACAGAATATCCATATTTTTCAGGATAATGATCTATGACAGCATGGTTGTGGACGAGTAGATGAAAGAATCACCATGCAGAAAATAGATGAAGGAACGCGAGCATGCAGAATATGAGGAAGAAAAGACACGAGAAATACAAATATTATACGTTGGATACAACCCTCGAAACTCTTCTACCGACCTAAAGCTAGGGCTGTTATGTTTTTTTGCACATGAAACATATTTATAAATCAACATAATTACCTTTCTCATCTGTTGTTGCGCAACTGTATACATAGGGACCGCAGGGTGCCCGACCAAAATTGTTTTGAAAAGGCATGAGTAGGCTCAAAAGGTAGCTCGGTGGCTCCATTACAACATTCATTTTTATTGGAAGGATTTTTACACCAAATGAAACAGAAGGACTTTGTCGTTATTTCTCCCTTCTGATGATTCATACTATCGTTGTTCGTGTAGTCAACTATTGTTTTTCCTCTGCTTGCTAAGGACGAGTTCTAATCAAGTGATTTCGGGAGAATGTATTAGGTTGGCTGATAAGTAAGGTGCCATTTTTTTGAAGAAAGCTCCTAGAATCCATTGAAGGACTCTTGTTCTGAAATTTATGATGGTTGGTGGGGAGGGCGTGAACAACCTATGAAACCAGAAATACTTGATCTCAAAGCTTTATAAAAAGAACGCTGGCTCAAAAGTGTAAATTTCTGCAACAGTCATTGTGTAGTTTGGATTATTGCATTTTTCCTGCAATGACCGACAAAGGCTATGAACCAACTATGAGTGGATATGATGGATGATAGTTGCGCACATGACACCGATTTTTGTTTTCTTGTCTACTCTCACTGTTAGAAAGATATTTCGCACCAAACGAAAACTTCAAAAGTCGCACCCGGCGTCTTCGGAGAAATGCCACTCATGAATACAAAAAGGTGCAGTCGTTTCAAAGTAC
>JACMIF010004205.1:0-12758 GCA_014805445.1 Diplogasteroides magnus | reverse complement strand
AGCCCTCTAGCATGAGTTTAAAGCGAGTTATGAGCGCTCCAACATCATGACGAAATTCGTCTGTAAAACGATTGCGAAATTTTTTCAGACCAAATCGAGACAGGACGTTCATTGGGGTGCCCATACCTACTTTCAGGAAAAAAATCAGAACTTAACTCGAAAGTTTCCCTCCCGGTTCCACCCTACCTTGAGGTGAAAAAATATTGCTTCTTAATTGCATCTCATGTGGTTTGAACTTATAGGCAAAAATAAATGAATTGAACCGGTTTTAGTCAATGAACATTCCTTTTTAACTGGACCGATCTTTTTAATGTCCCAGTCGACCCTGACAGAATCGAACCGTTCAGATTAAACGAATGACAAATGCGCTTTTTAGCAACCCTATTCCTTCTAAGAAACGGCTTTCGGACTAACTTTTTTCCGCTCTCTCCTTCTATCGGACGTCTATGATCAGCGAGAGAGAATGCCTCATCGATGCGCACGGACGAAAAACGGTCCATAAGTCGTTCCCTAATTCTTTCCCACTTGTCGCGTCCTTCCACATCTTCTAAACCATATCATCTGGCAACTTCCTTTATTCTCAAGAGGCCTGAACAGTTCAATAAAGAGCGCAACTTTCTTTGTCATCTCTCCCTTTTCGTTAGCGGTCTTCTCTCTTCTCTCTCTTTGTTCTTGTGTCACCATATCGGTGCCGCCCCTCCATTCAAAGACTGCCAGATGTCTGTAGTGAACGTGGCAACACTTGCCCGTTCAGATCACAACATGTTTCCACTACCGTTGCTCATCCTCTTGTCTTGGCAGACTGAATCCCAAAGTTCATTTCGCCTCTATGCTCTATATCGCGCGGTTGTCTCTCTCTGACGCATAGATGCGACCGCGCGATAGAGAACAAAGAGGAATGTAATGCACTTTGAGATTCACTCTGCCACCACTGTCTTCCTCCCTTACCTTTCAGTCGTCTTCCATTTCTCCTCCCTTGTTTTGACACCAATGTTTCTTCGAAATCAAAGGCAGATGATTTTTTTCGCTTGTTCTGCTAATCGCCTGAAATTCGCTTGTCGGTCCCGGGATTCACCTTTACTTTAAACTCCAAAGCGTTCGTCTCTTTTGATTGGCACAAACTTGCTGTGACTACTTCTGAAGCGATCTGTTTCCACGATGTCGAGTCTCACCGTCGAAGAATACTTGTTCAAACAAGCCAAGGTACAGAATTACTATTAGCTTGAAATACGGTGCTTTCTGAGATTGAGAAATCAAGAGATATTTCATAAATTATTGTGATAAAAATACGGGTACTTTTGTCGCCAATATGTGCTGAAATTAGATCGTTTTTGGAGTTAATTCATTTGCGAATTGTTGAACAAGCCTATTGTCCAATTGGCCTTTCCATTTAGTATCAGACTCTCTTCTGGGCCGCTTTTGATGTGATCACTCTCTCTGCAAGCGCATTGTTCGGACTACTAATTTCGGTTGAGTTCTGTCTGAAGGCGGTAAGTAGTTCTAAATCCATAAAGATTAAAACTAATGATATCAGTTCGCCGTCGTTTCTTTATTCATCTTAGCCAGTATTCTCTCCACATATGCTGCCATTGCAAAGAAGAAGAGTTGCCTCATTCCCAACATCACCTTTGCGGTGCGACACTTTCCATTTCACTATTTCAACGTTCCGGAAAATTTCATGGATAGTTCGCCGTTTATTTTCAATGTATCCTTTTACTTTGATTAACGTTTCGAGACCATTTATCGGTTGATTAAGATGCTTCGCCTGTCATGCACACTGGTCGTCTTGGTTGCAATTGGGTTGGTTACTGTTGCATTGGCATTGGTAGATGAAGTGATTTTTGAAGAAGCAAACAGCGGTTTTTTTCACGGTTATAGCATTGAAACAAGATGGGATGAAGGAATCACACTACCTAGGTGTAGCTTAGTGAAGGCAAATGAAATACTAAGTTCATTCTGCCTCTGTGCTCTCTCATTCGCACAGTTGTCTCCAATCCTATAGACTACCGCGCGTTTGAGAATACAGGATGATGGAATGAACTTTAGAATTTCATTAGGGTGTCGATGGTGATTTAAGTGCAATTGTCATCCGTCTAATCTCCGCGGAGCGGTTGTTCATCACATGTGAGAGACAACTGCTCCGCGGGGATTAGACGAATGACAATTGCACTTAAATTACCATCAGCGACACCCTAAATTTCATATGCCTTCACTAGTGTCAGGTTATAGCCTAGCTATGAGAGATAACAACTCTGAAGAGATTAAGGGCTCATGAGTTACCTCCAGCGACAACTGTAATTGAATCTGTTATTTGAAGGAAACAATTGTTTCAGAGTGATGGCCATCGTGTTCATGAAGAGACTGCGAGATGAATTTGTTTCTCTGATTAGTAAGGGTGGAATTGAAGAGTGTGATGATGCGAAGAAAATGTTCCTGGTAAGGATTCTTGCCCAGCATTCAAAGACCAATATTTATATCAAGTTTGTAAAAGACTCAAAGAAAAAATTGGGTTGTTTCTGACAGGGATCGAACCTTTATAACTTGATTGACTAGCTGAGTTTGAAGCAACCTAACCCTTATGTGAAATAATTCTAGGTACAAATATAAAAGAAATTCATTTAGGGTGTGACGGTAATCCTCGTCACTTTGCTTTTAATCCTCATTTTGTTTGCCGACATGTGCAGATTGGGAGCAAATGTGATGATGTTCGACAAGATTGGACAATCGAACAAGTATGCTTTTTCATTGCAGTGAATTCAGTAAACAATCAAATATTTGTGTATGGCATGATTAGGAAAATGCACTCACATTATTATGTATCTGCAAATGTCCTATAAATATCATCTACTATTTCAAATTGTTTTAAGGAGAACACTCGCAATTGAGGAGGCTCCCACTGTGTCAAAAACTGAAGAGGACCTAGAATGCTCAATTCGTCGTTTCAATTAACCTTAATAATTTTGATTGGTAGTCTCATCATGTACATTTTTCCGCAAATGAAAATCGCTTTTTAGCTCTACACTGGTTAATCATTGTATTGTATTACATGTATTCATCTAAGAATGTTATGACCTCTATCGTTCCTTACGAATGCAAAAGGGGAACTGAGCTGCTTTAACTCTTCGTTTGTTCTTGTGCAGTTATGTATGCAGATAGCGATAGTATAGCCTATACTGTATAGAACTTTTGTCTTCTGATCCATCATATGTGCGATATCCTCTTTCGCTCATTAAACTTTCTTGTGGTCTTATTCCATTATAAATGTAAGCGACGTCCGAGTTGTCCCCACAAGTTCTCGAATAGTCCAAAAAAAGATAACGTGACTCCTTCTGTCAGTGACTTCACTATTCTTTTCTCTAATCTGTCGCTTTATTCAAGTTGCATTTCAGTCGTAATCCCTTCAAAATCAGCCCCTTCATAACCCTCTTTCGCAACAACCTCTCGCATTTTCTGCATCTTTCTAAGTGTTTACGGGCCTTTCACAGCAATGTAGTATTAGCAAATCACATGGCGTTGTCATCCCGCTAAATTCTAAACGATCATCTCTAATCTCACAGACTGCGTTCAAAGACTGCCACATGTCGGTGTGACCTAGAGTTCTCTTATCAGATTATGTTTTCTTAGCAAGACTTGATACGCGGCCTTCATTTGAGATCGACTTATGGAAAATTAATGTTTGTCTAACAACTCATCCGGTTGTCTATGATGAGCCACGGGCAATAAGTCGCAAAAGGGTAGAGTCAAAAAAGTTGCACTTTATTTCCATAAAGCGATCCCTTGGTCATTGCTTGCAATACGAAGGGAGCGAGCGATGGGACATATAGACACTGTGACCATGTCAACATCTTTCACTGCTCAGTTCGGACTCAACTCCTATCTCTCTTCCCTTCTTACTTTTTTCAAATGACTGTTGTGGACGGGTATTTTCTTTTCAAAAAGCATAGAACTTGTTTAATGTTCCGCTTATTTTGAGCGATTCAATCTTTGGTGAATGTTCTATAGTATTTTTGAAACCAGATGGAACTATATTATTATGTTGTATCGAATGAAATGGCAAACTCTTTTGATATGCCATAGCTGTATATCGCTGGAAGTCATTGAAAGGACGCTTGACCTGTCACATGATGGGGTCATGTCCTATTCCTTACCGACTTCCCTAACCCACCCTGATTTTCGGACCATATTTTAGAGGGAGGATAAGAGGAGTTGGCGAGGAATACGGCATGATACCACATGTGATACATCGAAGCTCCGGGCATTGCCTTTATGCGATGTCAAGATACGATATTTCAAAATAGTTTACCATCATCCGCATATCATATGCGACATATGATACAAACAGATATGCATTATTACAAACTTCAATTGTCTTGTCCTAAAATGCATTTTTCTTGCTTATTGCATTTCTCACAAATACCCTTCCGTTTTGTTCTATTCTTCCGCGCTTATTTTTCCAGCGAGTATGACTTTTCCTTCTGCGGTCTCTACGTCAAGCATTACTGTCGAAGAATACATATTCAATGACTATAAGGTATCACAAGTTTTTTGGGGAGCAGAAAAGATCTTTTCCAGACCAAACAAATAGGTGCCAACTCTAAATGCAGATTGTTGATTCATCGATTCCTTTAGCAAAAGACCGTCTTCTGTGGATGTGTTAACTTTCTCTGCAATTGTCATTGGAGGACTGTTTCATTCTGTTGAATTCGCAGTCAAGGCGGTAAGATAAATCAACTAATCTATACAATCATTGAATTATATCAGTTCGCCGTCGTTTCTTCATTCATCTTTGCCAGTCTTCTCTCTATTTATGCTGCTAAAGAAAAGAAGAAGAGTTATCTCATGCTCAACATCTGCATTGCGGTGAGCTTTTTCATGTTGCAAGTTGTTTTAAGGCGAAGAACTATGTTCATTATGACTTTAAATTCGTTGTTTCAGAGTCTTCGGCTGTCATGCACACTATTCGCGTTTTTGTCCATTTTGTCAGTTTATGAGACACTATCTCACTGGAGTGGGATACTAAAGAGAGGCTTGGAACAGCAAAAAGTTAACCATATCTGAAATTTTTGTCCCTGACTAAGTCGAGGACGCTGAGTTCAAAAATTGATATCTCAATGTCTGAAAGTGAGTTTGAGAGGTAGGAATAATCGGCAAAATGCGGACTCGGAAAATCAAACTTTTTTGCTAGGCGTCCAAACCCTATAAAAGTATAGTGATTCTTGATCGTCTCGATAAGATAAGACTTTTTGATGTTGGGTGCGACTCATGAAACTCAAAACCGGCGAAGTTATAGGCATGTGTTTCCGAAAAATGGCCGTCCTGAGAAAAATTCCCATTATAGTACACTTTTTTATTGTTCCATTCGATTCTCCTTGAAATTCTACATCTAAGGTGAAATTTTCATCATCGGTTTCCGGGCTACAAGGTCTTCAAAATCGTGGTCAAAGTGGGTAGACTTCGTCAAAATTAGTAGCCAAAAGGTCGCTGGTTCGAATCCCGCCGGTTACAAACGTCTTTTGCACCATTATGCAGGCACTTTCAGAAAAAATGACAGGGGAATAAAATTCTCGTCCTGGCTCTCTCTATCGATTACCATCGAGAAAACATGCTGTCATCGGAAGTCATTTTTTTCTTAGACATAGGTAGAGACCGCAGCGCATGGTTTTTCGCAATTTCGACTTACAGTAACCCGCATGATTTTTGCAAAATACACATAAATTAGACTTTTGATAAACTGTTTTCAAATGCTAATTCTTTTGTTTGCGCGTATTTCAATGGTTATTTACATCGAATATTACCTCAATTATCCAACAAAAGTAGCCTTTATTGCCATGTTTCGATTTGAACTCAAAAACTGCTAGCGCGTAAAGCCAACATTTCATGCGCATTTTTAAAATTCTCATCTCTCCTGAGCTTTCCGACAAATTAATTTCGATGCTTATATATGTAAACGAGTCCCCTCTTTCGAACAGAGTTGGTTTTAGCGAAATCGGCCGCTTCGGAAAGTCGATTAATGCCCATTTTTGTCACATTCTAAACGTTGACAGACTCAATGCAAATGTCAAGACGTTCCACTTGATTGGACACGAGAAAAAGTGAGCTTATTCATTACAATGAGTTCATTTGCTGTTTGCATGCATTCTGTAATAACACGAAAACAACACATGGAAACATATTTCGTCTAGTATGTAATAGGAACAGTTAAACTTCTGTAAACAGTTTTTAATTCTTATTCCATTTTCACGTTTCATTTAAACAAAATAGTTATTTCAGAAGAATACTCGCAATCAGTGTGGAGACGCCCATTGTATGAACGGATGAGGAAGGTTCAATGCTCATTTCAACATTTCAATCATAACCATCTATCACATATTCAATCACATTGTTTGCTATTCTTAAACATGACACGATTTCGTACAGGTGGATTCATAGTTCAATTTGTGTGCAGTGTCAGCTTTGCTCAATGTTATAATAAGCACGAAGCAACAACATTTTTGGTCTTCGTCTGAAACTGACCGAAATATGAGGGTATTTGACGATTCTTGGTAACACTTGGTATGACACTGTGACGTGTCCCCTCTGTCTCGTACAAAGAACGTTCATAAAACGCCCGGAGACGAATACAAAAGTGATGAAACACACTTTATTAAGTGATCACGGGAGTGTTAGCTCTATTATCTATCTAAACACAAACGTTTTACTACATACAACTGTAGCGAAACAATAATACTGCGTCTTTTACCATTTATCACTGGGACGTGATGCCAGATGTTTCTGAAGTTTCGGGAGCGCAAACACCTGAAATTTTGCTCTGTGATATATTTTAATGAAATCGACGCACCTTCTCCTTGTGAGCCTTGAGTTCGGGGAATCCTTCATACATAGCCTCTATATCAGGAACTGTTAATTCAAGTGACTCCATTCTTGAAGCTAAGAGAAGATCAGCGAAGGTAATGGAGTTGCCCACCAGCCACCCATTCGGATTCTGTGGGACAATATGAATCCCAACTTGGTTTTATCTATATATCTCATAGTGAAACATATCCAGAATCAGGAGTATTTTCCCCTGAATTGATGAAATGCCAAGCAAAAATAAGATATGATCTTTCAAAAATGTGAGGTGCATGTGTTTCCTCTTGGCCTTATGTGCCTTCTTGTGCAGTGGATTTCACACAAGGCACAAAAGCGCAAACACAGAAAGGTCGCGGACTACTTTCCTACACATTTTTATGAAACGTACGATTTGGGCAGCGTAAACCATCTCGTTTCTCTAGAGTCTATTTAAAATATTTAAAATTATTTAAATTTTTATGGGTATTCTATACAACAGTTCATTAGGTATGCATAATATGATTGGCAATTAGACTACATTATTAGTTATGTTTCTCAGAAGACATGTTTTCAAATTTACAGTAGCACTAAACATAATTCATAAATTAGTCATTCTGTCAACCGTCATGCATATTACCTGCTGAATCAGTCGTTGGAAAATCGGAAAGTGCTTTGCTCTGGCCGGCAGCCAAACTTCCTTGAACAATTTCTCCTAAACGATGAAATTAGAAAAAAAGAGCCGTTGGAAAACCTTATCGCCCTCTTCGTAGCCCACATTTACACGGTGGAATTTTTTGTAGTCTCCTCGGAAATCGACGAATTGATCGGCCACGGCGTCGACCATAGCCTCTTCCAGTCGAGAATTGCCATAGAATCCTTGAAATGAAAGGCAATCCCATAATGGTCTTTGCGCCATAATGGTGAAATGGGCAGTTGTACCCTGAGAATGTTGAGAATGTCGGCATCTGTTTATTTTGAAACAAGTGCACAAATGTTCATGACGTTCTTCTGTTTCCCCCGAAACTTATAATTAAGGTTTCAAAATCGGTAGTAAATAAATCGCATTTTTGATTCATCTAATCCCATCCCAGCGATTCAACGCTACCAATTCCCCTTCCGTGGGTCGGGGAATTGGTAGCGTTGAATCGCTGTAAGGTATCGGCCTGGAGAAACGAGTGGGATCGCCAGGCTTAAATCTCCCAATCAAGTCTGGCCTTAGCAGAAATGTGCCCGCAGGACGAATGAGCCTAGAGACACGGGTATACCTTTACCTTTACCTAATCCCATCGGAACTGTTATCTCTGCGTTTGTTAAGATAACGCTCCAAGTGCATTAGTCGAATGAGAAATACTAGGGTATCGCAAATGGGAGCGCTCCCGGGAGTCACTGCGTGGAATGAGTGAGAGGCCGCTCTTCCCGGGAATGAAGGGCGCCAGTTGAAAAGTATTTACAACGGGAATCCAAGTCATAGTTGGATTCCCATTCTTCCTTCAGTCAGAGCGTTCTGTCTTTTCACTTCATTTTAGACTGCAAGGAATGAGCGAATAATGGGGAGTCCCAGCCATGACTGGGATTCCCGTTGCTCTTTCTTCGTTTGCGTATCTTCCCGGGAAGAGGCACCTCTTATTCAATCCACGCCGGGACTCCCGATAGCGGTTTGCGACACCCTAAGAAATACACCTGGCTACCAAATTGCCATCCTAGTTGTTATAACCTTGATTTAAAAGCCGACATACCGAATTCCTTTGCCAAATAGCGTAAAATGGCAATGGATTGGGGTATTTGCTTCCCATCGACTTCCAGTACGGGCACGTGGCCGAACGGAGTGGCTGAACAGTGTCATCATGACAAACAAAGGTACAAACTAGTGAATGCATAAAGAAGGGCAAAGTACATTCCTTGTCTCTGCGTCCTCATTTGCCTGGTCGTCTCTTATGCTTTGACACGATCGAGAGAACAGACAGATGGAATGTACTTTGCCATTCTTTCTGCCTCCACTAGTAAAAACATAATGTGATTAACATTGAAACACATAAAAAGTGATATAAAACCACCTACTCTTCTTGACTTCAGGCCAATCCTCCCAAGATACGCGAACGTTTTCGAATGGCACATCAGCAAGGGCGAACAACATTCGGATTGGCTCTCCACGAGCACGAAGAACCAAATATGTCAACTTGTATGAGGGCATATTGAAGTCGCGTGACGTCACGTGTTGGGGTTCCTTAAGATACCTATGGTTGGCAGTTTGATTACGTTATGGGACATGTTTCATAGAGCGCATATTTTTCAATGTAACAATATCCGAGAAACATCACCCATACACAGAGAAAAATACTGCCATTTCCCCTCACATTTCAGTTTCAAACTGCCAATATTGACAGCTTGACTGCTAATATTTGCAGTTTGAAACTGAATCGTGAGGGGAATTGGCAGTATTTTTTCTGTGTGTAAGGTGGTCAAATAGCCAACCACAGAAGGAACTGTCCCCTTAGCACTATGACGAATAAATAGACCAGTGGGAGAGAAAGATAAGAATCATGAAAGATCGGCCTTATTGATGTGTGGTTTTTTTGTTTTACATTTTAACAGACTTATTATGATGTAGATATATTTTTATAAAATACAAATATGATGCTTAATAGCATTAGAGCCTATCTGTACCTAGATGAACCATTGAAGTGACGACATTGCACAATATTGCCTAATAGCTGGAAAGCCTCTCACAAGTGTGATCGTGAAAAAAAAATTGACTTGTAAAGATTGCACAACAGCAATACACAGTGAGTGTCCGCATTAGGCTTAGCCATTTCCGTCGTTTCAGCAATACGCCCTCTTTTCCTGTGTCTGTGTCTTTTGTTATCGCTCGTCTCTTTCCATATAGACAACTGTACATAATGAAACGAGACGACGAGACAGTAATACCGTCTCGCGGTCTAACACATCCCGTGCAGTTGCCTCTTCGCGAATGAGACTGCTACAAGAAATGACGCATAGAATGAGCGCGCTTCCAAAATGGTCGTAGTGGTACAGCCTAGTCTCCACATCGAGAAACGTTTCCCATTGTTACTTCCTCATTTTTCCACTCGCTAATTCTAGGGAACCTGAACTCTTGCGTTTGCTGCTGTAATGCGGGTTTTTTTGTTCCGCGATGTGTTGTCACATTGCACAATATTATCTTCACCAACTATCCTACTTAAGCCGTTCACTTCCTCCGTCTTCACTCCACTCAACATGTCTTCCATCGATCTTGGATCTCTTTGCTCGCGCATTGAGGATGCCCTCAGGGCACGTGATCAAGAATGGATCACAGTGGATGAAATGGGAAGACTGTGCATTTCTGCCCTTCCCGGACAGATGATCAAGATTCGAGACGACCAGGTTCGATTATTAACCGGTTAACAATTACTGTAGACTACCAACAGTTCGTTGCCCTGAAGGTGATGAAATGAAGAATTCCATTCAGATAATGAATCATGAGGGAGGATTTGTCTTCGCTGTATCTGATCAGACGAGAATCAGGAGATTTCTCATTCTGGGAACGAATGGAGGAACATTTTACGCTTCTGAGAAGCAAATGACATTGGAAAACGTCGAGGCACTCAAGGATATCATTCATAGAGGTGAGATTGTCTTTATTCAGTACCTCAAGGCCTTGATGAAGTCCGAGGAGTTGTCTATGCGATTGAGAATTGGAAGGATAGAATTCCAGTGAGCGACCACTCTTTAGCTATTCCACCCGTGTCATTCTCTTGTTTGTTGGGGAATGGAATGAGTGTACTCAAAATCAGCGTTTCTATCATGATGAGGTAAATGCAAGAATTCATCCTGTTTTTGGGCGTTGAATAGACTCTAGAGAAGCTCACGCTCTCCAAATTGTCTGTCTCACAAAAAGCATAGGAAAGTAGTCCGCGACCCATCTCTTCTGTGCTTTTGTGCCTTGTGTGCCCTATACTGCACAAGGAGGCACAAAAGACCAAGGTGAAACATCTCTAAAGATTTTACCACACCTTTACGCCTTTATCTAATGAAGATACTTTCTTACGAGGGAACTATCCTTATCGAAAGATACTGGACCATTTTCAAATGTTTTTTTCAGGCAAGGCATCTCTCATTCTGGATGAGATCAAGGAGATCTCCCTTGCTGGACGAAATCCCCGACAGGACCCGATCATGTTGGCACTGGCTCTTTGTGCAAGATACAGGTTAATAGAAGGGGTGAATGAGTGAGACGAAGGAGGTTCTCTGCAGAGTCGATGACGTGAATGCGGTGACGAATTCGAAGTCCGATCAATTGTACGTCGCATACATCAAACAGATGCACAATTATGCAATGGCACTCGTCAATGAGGTATTTGTACCTTAAAGAAGCCACAAAGGGAGATTTATTTGCATGCACTTTCGGGATCACTTCTCTCTAATTACCTTACTCTCTCGTAGATTCCTTAATCTCTACCTTAAGACCGAATAAAAGGATCAGATCACTAGACGGATAGGAAATATTTTACTTTTATTCGACCCAGCAGAAATATTCATTCTACCTGCATTGAAAATCACACTAATGATGTATGCAATGCATGATAATTGTCTCCCATCAGGTCTGCCGTATTCCCACTCATCTCTTCTCCTTCGTACTGTGAAATGGTGGCAGGAGGAATAGTGGTCAGCAAGGCTGAGGAAGAGGAGAGGAATAGGAAGAAGATGGAGGCCAAGCGGGCAAGGAAGGTACTGCACTGTCATCATTACAGCACTTTCATTATGATTGTAGGCTGGCGAGGATGTGCCAGTGCTTGAGGTGGCGGAGGCACCAAAGCCAAAGTCGACTGGATGGGGAAGACTAATGAGGAAGGTCATTGAGAATTGGTTAGTCACACTCTGTTCAGGGGTTCAAAAACCATATTTTCGTCGTCATTCTTATCCGCCGCGCGATTGACTAAGAGGGAATGATACAACCGTGCGGCGGAGAAGAATGACGACAGATTTACCGTTTTTGAACCCATAACTATGTTGTTCCATCTCACGAGTGTTTCCCTTCAGGTACACATCCAAGTCCACAGAGCTTCTGGCAATGCACATGACAAAGTATGGAAAGAGAGAGGGATGGAGTCATAGAGGTGAGAGGATAAAGGAGGGCAGAGATAATAAGACATGCTTAGATCTATTCCGTCTCTCTCATCCCAAGGCCCCGTTGGAACAGACAATCAACTGGTCTACGAACAACTCTTCCATTATGCAGTCAAGGGTTGGTAGTTGTGATCTGTTCCCACTCTAGGAGTTGTCTTAAGGCACAGTGAATCCCCGCAAGCGAAGACTTCCTGTGGACTCTGAGGAGGCAGTTGCAGCAAAGGCAAAGTACACAGAAGAACAAATTAAGACAGAGGAGGAGTCCAAGGGACTCGCTCTCATTGAGAAGTTCCTCTCTCTCAATAAGGATACTTCTGAGGAAGAAGTGGTGGAAGCCATCAAGACATATGGTCAGTCCTGTTGCGAATGGGAGCAAAGTGCAATCTTTTCAATTCAATTTCATTTACGCGATTTGTCTCAAACAACGACATTCGTTTAAAAAAATCTAAATTGGCAGTAAAGTGCTTTCCTCGTTCGTCTATTCCACTCGGAGTGCTTGTTTCTGCGAGCCACAGACAATAACTCCGAGTGAGTGCACAGCCGGTCACGAGCGGGCCTCGCCCCTTTTTCGCCCGGTACTCCAGCGCGCGCTATCTATAGATGATAGCCCCTATCCATAATTATCATAGACTCCTCACATCATACCTCAATAGCTGCCACAGTCACCAGCTTCAGCCTCAGTAATGAGGCGCGGCGCGATTTTTCGCAGTTGGCCTACTCGCGCGCTTTTTCGCCTCCACGGCATGTTTTGCATCGCCCTAGCTCAGGCAAAAGAGTTATCTCGAAGGTTCAAAGTCAAAATGTAG
>JACMIF010004204.1:0-10911 GCA_014805445.1 Diplogasteroides magnus | reverse complement strand
ATTGTTCCAAAAACAATCTTTATCTGCCACTTCGGGACCCCCCACCTCTTCAACCGGGGTTCCACCATTGTCAAAAAGGGGGGGGGCCAAACCCCCCCCCCCCCCCGAAAACTTGATGAGATAAGAGAGTAGGAGGAGAGGAAGACATCGAAGAACGAAGAAACGAAGAACATGTTATCGTCTCGCTTAGTACGCTCATTTCGATTTTACGCCCTTTTAAGACGCCACGATTACTGCGGTCAAGCGTCTAGTTCCGCATTCATCCATTTTTCTAGTTTATCTCAACATTCTTGGCTCTAACTAGCTTGATGGGAAAGCCGTCATTGATAAAATTTATCAGTTGTCCAGTAGGGTTGGCAGCATGACGACTTTTTTTTGCATATGTCCCATATATTTGAAGATATATCATCCATGAAACATAACCGCCAAGTATTCTTTCTGATCACCCTAGTGTCTAATCAAAGTCGAAAGTCGTGCATTCTTGCATGTCTGCACATGACTCACTCAGCACTATAGGAGTGGTATGGGGGGAATGAATGGAAATGAGCGCCATTATTGGCGTCCGATCGGAACCATTGTTGACGGTCGTTTTCCTTATCTTCCATCACTTAGATTCGACTCCCGAGTGGAGGATTGGGTGTGAAATGAGTGCCCTATCTCCGATCCTATTGGTTAGGACGCGCGAGGGGCCCTGGTCCCCCTTTGCTGCTAAAGTCTGCAAGTTTGAGGAGTGGAAAGGTGGAAAGTACGCTCCGATCACCGACCCTAATGGAAAGTGAGAGTGAACGAGAGGCATTCAATGAGACAGCGTGCATCGCACAATAGACGGGTTAGAGAAGCAGAGGGGGAGACGAGAGAGGGGGAATAAACAGGGAACAGAGGCTGTGTCCCCCTTCCTTACAACTGCCCCTGCTTCACACGGACGACTTTTAGTAATCGTCGTCCTTTGACTACACCACTTAATAACTGTACTATGGCCGGTCTACGTCGTTTCCGTGAGGGACTATCGCCCAATCCACCCAAATTCGGTAAGCAATCAATTATCGGAACCGTCCTTCAACCTTTCCTCGATCATTTCTCGTTTCTTGACCCGGACAGAGGTGTCTAGGTAGAGGTTGTTTGCAATTGGGTATGTATCGTACAGTAGGGTGTCGAATACGAGTCTTTTAGTGCATTCGTCATGCCTCTACTTTCTGAGGTGCGGATATGTCTGCATTTTATAGACAATATCACCGCTGAGAGTAGGGACATGACGAATGCACAAAAAGACTCGTATTCGACACCCTATCGTACAGTTTTCGGTTCCCCATTCCCTACCGAACGAAAGAATGGATGCATGCTTGCGTAGGCTGCAGCGTTTTCGTTGGCCGGCTTGATCGAACAACAATTCCCCCCACTCCCTAATTTACGTAGCTTTTCTATGCTTTTATCCTTAAACACAACGCCTTCATGTTTACAAGAGATGTAACATTAGAAATATCGTTCATGGTCTGTCAACCATTTCTCGATCGGGAGATCAATATCCTGAGCCAGATGAGCAAGCAAGCGAGCGATTTGCATAAACGCAGAGAAAAAAACGATTGATCTTCGGGTCGGGAAGGGCCCTGCCGACTCCTTGGACGGCTCCCCAATTGAACTAGACGCAAATTGAATCGTTCGTTTTGTCGTAAGGTCACAATCATGATCATGGCTAGCTTCATCTGTCACATCAAGTCAGTCCATCGTAAATCAAGGGTGTTTTTTGTCCACTAAGGACATTCTCCACTTCCCAATGCCGCGTTTCCTTCGGCAAGCCCAAGCTGGTTGATCACTACTTTGTAACGACACAAAGTCACCCCCTAATCGCATCTCTCCTGGTAATGTACCAATCCAGTTCTTCTCTCGAAAATGGCATGCTCGAATCGATGTCTTCCCCTGGTTCTTCCCATGTTAGGGTACCGATTAGTTACTATGGCTATATTTTGGTCACCAAGAAGGTCATTATTAGATATAACTCCTTGTCTTCTATCTTATATCTTTGGTGAAACTTGGTGTAATCATTGCTTTCTATTTCATTTCCATGAACATGTTGCAGAGTGAAATCAGTTCCAAAACAATTTGTTGGATTCTTATCTCTATAGTGAAACATATTCGAATCGATCTCTCTCCCATCTTTGCAATGTTTCACCGGAATTGAATCACCGATTATTTCGCTGATACGCACGTGTTTATCAGCAAAGACGGAATGATTTCATAACGTCCTCGTCTCCTTTCCGGTGTCGTTTTACGGCGAACGCACGGGGAACACTACTCCATATATGGGGTTCTAAAACGGCAATATGGTGCATTTCTTTCTCGTTTAATCCCCTCGGAGTGGTCGTCTCTACGAGCGATAGAAAACTGTTCCGAGCGTTTTATACGAATGAAAAATGTACTTTACTACCGATTTGGAAACCGTAACCGTAGATCCTCCTTTGGAATGTCATTCACACCGTCTCCGCACATTCTTGGTTCCGTTTCCGGTCTATCGCGAGTTTCTCCACCTTGATAAGAGCACGAGGAGACTTTCGAAAACACTGGAAACTTCTTTGTCGCACTTCGATATTTTCATCATGACGTTTCTCCCGTGAAGCTAGTCATCGTTTGGAGACGCGTGCCACTTCTAAAATTGTTTGTTTTGCGCTATTTCGGCAGAGGGCAGCGAAAAAAACCCCCCTTCAGGTAGTGTCGAGTAGGTTTCAGCATCTCTACTTATTCGCGATTAGATAGGCAATATAGTTGTCGAGTACCCATGTCGCATAATCAATAGCAACTTATAAACCTGATGAAAAACGCGCGAACTTCATAATTTTTGGACCAAAACAATCGCATTGACGCGCATATCTATGTGTATATTTCACCATTGCAACGCACACTGGAAGGGGCTCGCATGGTGGCCATAATAGATATTTAGTCACGTCTAACCCCTCGTTTTCTCCCCTCCCCTCAAACTGTTTGCCCTCGGTCTGTCTATTTCTGCTGAGGTGTTCCTCTCCTTCACGGGGCGATTAGCGTGAGTGTTGGTTGATAGACAATCACCCACCTCTTACAAGAAGAAGAGGAGAGTAGGAGGAGAAGGTGGATTAGTGAAAGGGCGGGGGAGTGAGGTTTGTGGAAGAGGAGAAGGGGGCGGGACTGTCGGTCGCGTACTACCACCACTCCTCATTCAATAGCAGTCGACCATTCCCGGTGTGTCCTCATCGTCTACTAAAATGCCGTCACTTCGTCGCTTTTCCCCTGAAGGCAGTCTCTTCGGAGATCGAGTCTCTTCACCATGGTCGTCTGGCTCGTCTAATGCCTCTTCTCGGAGATCATCTATGGGAAGATCGTCCCCGATATTAATGAAGCCTTCTTGGCAGATACCTAGGAACAACTCGGGTTAGCGTCTTTGTGAATAGTTCTTGAATAGCAGGTTGTTTCTACAACCATTTGCTCGCAATTATATTGGCTTCTTAGTACAGCTTTTGTGAGAAGGGAAATCGCCTCACTTTCGCTATTGTGCATGATCTCATTGAGATTCTCAAGAGAGCCGTATTCTTCACTTTTCCTTTGTAATGTCTTGAATCTCATTGACTAAATTTTACTTGACTCCGGAACTGTAGACTTGTTATTGTTCTCAATGACCAATTCTGTTCAGGTTCAGATAACGGAAGTATCAGTGGCAGCGTCCCTGTGGAACACAGAATCAACATAATCACGCCTGGACAGCAGTCGCAAAGTGGGTGATTTATGATTTTATGAGAATGAAAACTAAGAGATAAGCACGAGATAACAGTTTTCGCACGTTTGTGTACATACAGTGAAGCATACTTGGTATGTTTAGATGCTATTAGGAGCAAGTATGACATTAATTGACTAATCTTGCGACAAATATTTGCGTTGTCTATGAAACATAACTGATGCTTCCCTTCAGACCACTACGCCACTCCCACTACTCAGGCCTCCAACAGTCCTACCCCCAACCACAACATCAACATGTCGACTCCCTCACGCTCCGTGCCCGTGAAGATGGTGAGTAGATTTCGTAAGAATTTCACATATTAGGAAATCTATGGTCGGTTATTACGAAATCAGGGCGGGAATTCGAATTTTGCAGGTGAGAAACACCTCGATCGACGATTTCAACGAACAAATCGTGCACATGTTGGACGATGTGGAGAGGAGAGTGGAGCAATTGAGGTGTGAATCTGTTTCTTATTTTTTAAATCGGGTTTTGGGATACTACTAATTTTATGATCAACAGTGGCGTTTAGGGTTGTAAAACCTATGTCGACGTAACGAAAATAGTATCTCCAATGAAATTCTACAAAATAGATAGATCCTTTGAAATTTATACGAAACCCCCAATTGGTTCTTTTCAAGGTTACAAAGCACTTAGGATGAAGCTGCATGAACCTAATAAGGTCGCTCTGTTTTGACTGTAACATCATTGTCCTGATTCTCGAGACTAGACTAATATGGGGTCTCTTCCTTCCAACAAAGGCGGGCAATGCATTATCGTTGAATGGCCGCATAATGTGAGGAATGTGGAATGGCCGTGTTTGTGAGATGGACGAGTGAACGAACGAACGATGGTGATGTAAGGGCAGTACAGTTGGGGAACACTTGCAAGCAAAAAAATGGGGAACAACGACGAATTTTCTTTTTCAATACTTATTCCAAAGGGATTATCATCCAAAAATGGTTGAAAACTGAATCGTGAAACACTTATGCAGGGCATGAAACATATCCTACACTAATAAACTGTGGGCAAAAAGATATTTCACGAGGCAAAAATTGATGCATTTGATCTTGAAATTTCAGAAGCATTCTCATGGCGCATCAATCAATTTATAGTGAAAATGACAGATGCGCTTGTGAGAATGCTGATTGAGCGAATGATGACGCAAATGTCCGTAGTGCTCCTGTCTTTCCCCACAGAACGTCTATGTTTTCAATTGTCCCCTTTCAGAGAATCCGCGGGTCTTCTCGAACAAGAGAAGGAATCGATCGTTGATATGCTCAGCAACTTCAACCTCAACACGGAACTTCTGCGACTCGGACAAGGTTCAATTTTCAGTTAATTTACGTATACCCACTACCTGAGAATGAGAACCCGTCCCCTTCATGTGAAAAACGCATGTCCAGCTTTGTGAAGTCAAAACACCGTTTATTTTTTACAAGCATTTTCTCTAATCACCTGTTGTCCTGTAGGGATTATTGTCAATGATGCAAAAATAGGCGTTGTAGATAGAACCGCCGTTGCATATTTCGACCGCGGTCTTTCCCCGCACGTTTCGTTTGCGCAGCGGTTCAGGATTATTTGTATTCTGGGGGCTGCTGTGTGCAAAAGCGAACCACCTGACGATTGGGAACTGTTGTTGTGGAACTCATAATACCCTGGGTAGCCTTAGTGTAACCCTTAATACCTTGGGTAGTCTAAGCCAGTTGTTGACAACTGAGAGGCGCCCATTTTACTTGTTTACGTCTGCATGCGACTGTGTGGTTGTTTGTTGTATGGATGAACATTGAAGAGTTCGAACGGTCAAAGAGCGAAAGAAAGGGGATTAGTCTGACTGAAGGGTCCCCTCCATACAAATATTCTGCTATCTGAAAGGGCCACTGTTCCTCACGAATGCTGTTAGAAATTCTGTGAGATACAAAATTGGGAATAAGGAAATCGATTCTTGAAATTTAACCCTACGGAATAACCTAGATAATCTCTGTATCAGAGGGGGCGAGTCAACAAAGTTGAAGCATCATCCTGTTTGTCTCTGTTATGCGCGCATTGTTTGAGTGTTGAGGGAATTGGTGGCTGCAACAGATGTTGTTTGCCCATCCGTTCACTCATTTGATTTGAGTAACGATGACGGGGACACCTGTATGATTGGGGACTCTTCTTGATAAATGGGAGACACTTTGTATATTTGAGGAGTCTTCTGCATGATTGGGAGAGTCTTCTGTATGATTGGTGGCTCTTCTGAATGAATGGAAGACTCTTCTGTATGATCAGGAGAATTTTTGAAAGATTGGGGACTTTTCTATATGATTGGGGGACTATTCTGTATGATTGAGAGACTCTTCTATATGTTAGGGAGACTCTTCTGTATATGTAAATAGTATAAAACCGAGAATTTTCAAGACTTTCATCGATTCAAGGGAGAATTAGACATTTATTACGTACCGATGAAACATCGTAAACAGTCTTGCAAGATACTAGTGACTCCTTGAGAATACTGTAACCAATCGATATTCAGGTGATCGTGAGGACATCAATGCCACTGCCAACAGACTCATGTCTAGAACGAAGGCGGTCGATGTTGTTGTAAACACTCCGAGGAATGACGAACAACAGAAAGCACTCACTCAGGTTAATATTAGGGTTTTAATATAGGAAAATGCATTTCTTTACTCGTCAAATCTCAGCAGGGATGTTCTCTCTACGTTAGATCAATAGTCAACGGATCCGCAGAGATAGAAGAATGAGAAAAGCACTTTCAAACGATTTAGTATCATTTCAACCTACATATGATTGTGCAGAAGGACAAATTGAAATGGTATTTATCGTATTGTCTCTATTTGAAGGTGAACACTCTGATCGAGGGAATGATCCAGAAGATGACGGATGATCTCATCAACAGCAAGGATGTGGGTTTCCATGGTTATTCCGTGACGGCAAGGGTGGCAGACAACAGCTTTATTTTGAACGATTTTTACATAGCCAAATTCATGGTGCACGCGTTTTTATCGTGGTACAAATTTGTGGGGTACACACTCAATAACTATAGGTTTCTATATGTTTCACAGACTCTTCATAAGCTCACAATAGGGTGTCGCATTTGGTGCCTTTAGTGCATTCGTCGTTCGTCTAATCTTCGCGGGGCGATTTTCTCTGTCATGTAATAGACAACAGCTCCGCGGAGATTAGACGAACGACGAATGCACTAAAAGCACCAAATACGACACCCTAGCTCACAACTCTCAAATCAACGTTGATTATGCCATTGACCATAAGCACATCATCTATTACAGACCTGCCGTCGCTTCCTTAACGCATGCTCTCCTGACGAAACAGGACCCATCGACCAGAGATTCCAGGCTCAGGTAACTTTATCGTTTCCTACAGTGCTTCCAAAACTACAGTATGGACTATCGTAACCTAAATAGTTCGTGGTTGGACTCAGAATGTTCTTTCAGGTAATCGAGTGCACGGCGGACGATCAGAAGAAGATTCGTCGCAAGTTGGCACAGATCATTACTCAGATCGAGAGGGCGGAGAGGACTTGTATGCCACAATGGTGATGGACAATCGATCCCTCTCTTTTATTGAACTTTCCCCCTGCTTATGAGTACTGAACTCTTTTTGTATTGTTCTGCATACAGTATACCTGACTGAAATGCGGAGTTTTATATTGTAATTTTCTCGATTTCTTTGGTGGGAAACAAAAGTTTATCTTTCGAGACCTAGAAGAAGCCTCTGAAACATATAGTCAAATGTTTGCACAATAACGTTGTCATTAGTTTGTACGCCGAATCAGTTGGCTCTTTTCTGAGGCAATCATGGTTGTTCATTCATTCTCACACAATTCCCATTGTATCTGTGCTGTGCCCCAGGGATTCCCCCATATATCCGTCCACTTACAGTAATCCGACAAATATCACATCACACACTAACCACACCTAAAATGTGTATCTGTATCCATAATCTTTTTTCGCTATGGGTAATGATCATCTACGAAAAATCCTAGAATTCCGAAAATAATCAAATAGAAAATAAAAGAAAAATCGTTTATATTGTGCACACGTTTCACTTGTATTGTCCGAAAAAAATGTATGATCACGATAAACTCGTTTTTATACATGTTCATTCTAAGAACATATTTTCACCTTTATTGCGCTACGATTGTAACTTGTTCATAACAAATAAGGATAGCAGCACTAGTGGTGCAACAATCAGTAGTTGACATGACGAGAAGAAAACTGAGGATTCTTTCTGGAGAAGGAGGAGGGGATGTTTCATTAAAGGGGAAGGGCGAGAGTGTCGGTCATACCACCACTAGGGAAGGCATTATGGAACATTTTTCGTCCGTGTACACCTGAGAAACATTCTCTCCCGCTCATCATAGACGACCGGTCGAATGAGAGCACAGACGAAAATCGTTCCATAATGTGTTCCCTAACCACCACCACCACTCCTCTTACACTACCTACCTAGCAGTCAGCTCTACCTGTTGTGTCCTGCTGAAATGCTGTCACTTCGTCGTTTATATATGTCAACGTAACGGAAATAATTTCTGGACGATGTTGATAGGAGAGTGGAGCAATTGAGGCACAAATATTTTAAAAATTTATTTTTAGAACCGAATACACGCTGATCACTACTAAATTTGGTGAACAAAAGTTTTCGTAGCCCTTGTGAAACATAAGTCGAAGCACCGAAAATAAGAAAGAATTTCTATAAAAAAATGACACCACTAATAGAGTCTTTGAAACATATGAGAAAACGACTTTTTTATCTTCTCAAGGTTGCAAAGTACTTAGGATGAAGCTGCGCTAACGTAATGAAGTCGCTCTGTTTTAACTGTAACAGCATTGTCCTGATTCTCGAGATCGAACGATTGAACGAACGATATTGGTAGATGTTAGGGTTTCTAAATCGATTGTAAAGAACATTTCTCATTCTTCCTATTTCTGTGGTGCTGTTGTCTCTACGTTCCATGGAGAAATGCTATGAGTGAAATAGACGAGTGACAAATGTACTTTACAGATTTAGAAACCAGATGTTGACATAAGGCAACACAGCTGGGGAACATTGGCACAACTCAAACATGGATCGGTGGCCGTATTCATGAACGTTCCAAATCGTTTTGAATTTCAAACGTGACGTCATTTGGGTAGGGGGAGCGGTTTGGAGAATACCTTCAAACGTGACGTCATTTAGGTAGGGGGAGCGGTTTGGAGAATACGGAATTGTTTTGGTTTTATCATGTATTGACGAAAAACTATTGTGCAAGTTTTATACATGGCGTACGAAACATAACTGAATGGCATCAAATGGCGCTTGTGGCCATAAAGATTTCATCGTGAATGTATCTCGTGTATTTCCCCCCTGACCCAATAGATGATTCAGCGCTATTGGAAGAACAGTAGTTGTTTATCATAGACAAATAACGAGATAGGGAACGAGGATGCATTTTCTTATGTAGTGCAGGGAGCTGCGAAGATCGGAAGGAACTAAGTAAGGAAGTAAGGAAGAAGGAAACAGAGTAGCAAAACATTTATGCTGGCCATGAAACATATCCGATTCGCATTAAGTGCGAGTATAATTATTGATCAAAAATGATGATGGGAACTTTAGTTGTGTTCATCGACAATTACTGCAGTTGCTCCTGCAAATACAGAAAGGAGTGAAAAACAGAACTCCATGGACAGTTGCAATAGTTATTAGAAAAAATCGTTTAATAACTTGTTTCACGTTTACTATCCGGAAAAACCTTGTATGCTCATGATTAACCGGTTTTTATTTCATTATAATTCTAACATTCGACATTCTAACACCGTAAGAATACTTTCGCCTTTATTTTGCTACAATTGCAACTGTCTCATATCGGATTGCGCGCGGCGCGAAGCACTGCGCCGAATTAATTTACTCAGCCCCCTCGCGTACACCCCTTTTCGAGATTTCAACTTCCAGAGGGGGTTAGAAGTCGTGATATCGATAAAACTTACGTGGAAATTAAGGTTTCGAATAGGTTTACCATCCCGTTGCGATTCCTGCGAACCGAGATAGATAGTTCGCAGATATCGTCATATTTCAAACATATTTCATGAGGCAGACTTGCTAGAGGCATTCGCATTCATTCGCTAAGATATTCTCTCTGTGCTTTTGGTTTCTCGTGATCACACCCACCATTTGTCGTTCATTGGGATTCTAGACGTGATGATTCTATCTTTGTTCTGTCTTTCCATGATTGTTTTAAGATTCATCGGAGACTGTCATTTGAACTGGTTTTATTTGCACGGTGAAACATAATGCAAAACCAATGTGTATGTTAATTTTTTTCAGGTTTTGAAATACATTCAACCAAGAAAATCTTTCCTACTTTGTGTTTTCACTTTAGCCATCATCGGTTACTTTTACGGAGGCATTGGCAATTCGTTAACTCCCAATGGAAATGAATTGTGAAGACGATCGTCGTGATGTTTGCCCGTGCATGCAGTTGGTAATCGATTTGAGACGCTTGCCGATTCTGAAATTGTTTGTCGTGCGCAATTTCGGCAGAGGACAGCGCCATGCTCTAGGAGACGATTTTAAGACGCAGTAATTATAAGACCGGACCCCCCTGTCACTACTTTGTCAAGTTTTTTCGACCGGGCTCAAATGTGCATTATGATACTTGGTAGTACAGAAGTTACTGACAGACCGGTGAACTCATAGTTCCCCTTAGTTTTTTTATTGAGCAATTTTGAATTTTCCAAAAATGTGTTTTTCAACGACAATGTTTACTGAACCATAACACAGTTCATTTTCAATATTTTTGAACATTCTTTTTTTAGTTAGAAGCGCCATGATGTCCTCTTTACAATACCTTTTTGCTTATATGAAAATATTTTAATATGTAAAAATGACGATGAAAATATTTAAAAAATCGATTTTTTGTATCACTTCTAATGATTCCTAGATATCAATGCCTGTGGATCGCACCGAATTTTTTTATCTTAAATTAATCTCCTTTAATTTCTCTACAAGATAGCACTTTCAAACTTTCAAAAAAATGGGACACTGGTGGTGAAACATAGCCCGAAATAGTGGGTACCACCACTACAATACATAAAACAATGCAATTTTGGCTGCAGATCTCGCTCCCCGAGCGTGAAAAGTTTTGCTATGCTACACTGGAGTGGAGCGAAGCA
>JACMIF010004203.1:0-12759 GCA_014805445.1 Diplogasteroides magnus | reverse complement strand
TATGTTCTCAACACGGGCGACATTGGACCCCTTGCAGGGATATCGTGCATTCGACTCCTTGGCACTTGGGGATCTCAAAAAAGTATATCCTAAAAAAAAATTTTTTTCGGCCTGGCCTGTTAGCCTGGCCGGTTTTTATACCTACCCAAGTTTTTCTTCGTTATGCTAGAACATGAAATAGATTTTTCCCTGAATAGGACGACCCTGTATCTTCCGACGCCGTTTCGCCATAAATTGGAGAAACTGGCTATGTTTTCTCTATCGATACATTGCCATTTTGTCCTGAGGGGTCGAAAAACATCATAGTTTTCCAGAGTTAGGTAGAGCCTGAAATATGAGAAAATTACTCCCCGGAGAAACAATTCCTATACGAGAACGGAAAATATTATATATCGCTAGACAGTTTGTAAGGTAAACAATTTAAGATTTTTCAATGACTTTGAGCTATTAGATCGGAGAAAACTGTTGGTCAGTACTGTATTTGTTCCACCCATAGCAATGCTATTTTGCAATGTAATGCAATGTCATCCTCAACCCGCAACACCACTGACAATCCGGTACATGCTGTCAATAGCTGTTCATTCTGACACCTGTGTTTTTCCTTTCCCGTTCCGGTATCTGATCAAGAAAAACTACTGTTGTATTTCCCTTCGGTGTTCATTTGCAGAAGGTATCTCTCTCGAAATACTCCCCGCATCGCACCTACATTGCGCAGTCGAAGAACTCGTAACTTTGCAAAAATCGCATGACCGTTATCGGATTAGAGTTAGGAATCTATGTAGCCAACAGCTTCTCACTAGGCCAGATGTAAGAAAACGTTTTTCTTCCACTCCTTTGAAAAGCAAAGAAAGAATTATGAGAGCACTTCTTTACGCTTTTCGAAATCTCATAGCACATGCAGCCCTTCTTTCATATTTACCAATCCCTCATTTTACTCCTCTCGTATTATGCAGCTGTTGAAGGATTCATTCAGTTTACAACCATTTTCGCCCCTCTTTCCATTTAAATTGTGCGTGTTCATTGGCCACACGCGTAGTTTCTGCACACATGGCCTCTGTTTCAGGATGGAATTGACTACACTGCCACGTGAGATGATCTGCGAAGTACTGGGAAGACTGGATAGGAAGTCACTGAGACAGACGTCACTCGTCTCAAGTGACCTACGGTTTGCGTTGTGACATTTTGTATCGTATGTGACAAGAAAATCACTAAAACGCTTTAAAGAAACAAATTGCGGATTAGGGATTCTAGATCGGTAGGAAACTGCATTTCTCATACGATTAATCCACTTGGATTGGAACGTATGTAGAGACAACGGCTCCGAGTTGATTAACCTTATGAGAAATGCAATTTTCTACCGAATTAGAAAGCCGATTGAGGAGCCTTGTCGTCAGATATCATTCTTCACGCGCTTTTGACCCAGTGATTGGAGTGGAACTTCACTGCAAACAGGTACTGTTACAACTCGCACTTTCGAAAACTATGAAGGAAGAAACTGAGCCGATTTCACTAGATCGCACATAAGGCTATTTTGGACATAAGGGTCGCTTGTTTTTTAAACAAAGAGTGGAGATGTCATTCGTCGAATGACGTCTCCACTAGGGTATCGCTTTCGAACCCCATTCGAATCATTCGACACTTCTCATTCGACCGCACGGTTTCCAGAACATTCATTCGAAGGGCCGGTTAGAAGCCACATAAATGTAAATGATTTCACTCTTCACTGGGGGTTCGAATGAAGGTTCAAATGGCTGCTTAGGCAGTCTAGTATGATTCGAATGGAGTTTCAAAAGCGACACCCTAATCTCTACGCTTGAATGACATCTTCACGAATGACATCACCCGCGAAGAAAGACAACTCATTCTCAGAGGAATCAGAGGCCATTGTACGTCGCGGGCTGTCGCCTCCCCCACCTCCCACCCTCCTCATCTCGGAATGGAATCCTCGTCTAGAAGGAACTAGTCAACCTAGACCACGTAAGGAACGTCTCGATCAACGATTCAACACATGCGCAATGTTCTTTGGAGGACTCTCTGCAGGGAAGAAATGCGACGCAAAGTTTATGACTACTCGAAGACTATCCTTGAACGTGCGTGTAGCATATTGATTCGTATAAATATTGTATTGTATGGTCGAGAAGAAGTGAACGACGGAAAGTGAAATGCATGGAGGAAATTAGTAAGCAATTCTCCTCTCCACTGTTTACTCACTCATTCAACATTTCACCTGCCCCATACAATACAATAGAATTCGATCGTCTTTTTCAAATGGTGCGAAAAATTTATAAACGGCTCGACTTGCACTGATTTGACACTTAATAATGCTAGAAATTGGGGTAGGTATAACGACTCACATGCGACTCGCGAACGATGCATTATGTTTATCTCACTTAGCGAGAGCTGCGATATGTATCTTTACACGAGAGACAACCGGAAAGAGGAGGCGAGACAAACAGAATGAATCGTTCGCGAATCGTATGTGAATCGTTCTGCCTACCCCACTAGAAATGAATCTTCTTCCACAATCATTCGCTCTTTGAGGCCAACCAATGATTTCGTTCAGCATCTATGGACAATTCGCACTTCCTGCAGGAAATGTGCATCCCATGATACTCCGAAAGCAGAGAAGAAAGTGGAGGAGACAGTTTTCGAAGATGTGCGGAATCATTTCCTTATTATCTAGGTGTATATGATGTTATAACGAAACATTGAGTCAAGTATCCAAATACTTTGCACCTAAAACCGAATAACATTTCAGGACATTTCGACAACTCTGGATGCTGTATTCTCCCATTTGGGCAGAGTTCTCAGACTTCCCGCACGATCATTCGACCTCACCGTAGTAAGTGATTTCACCGCGAAGAGAATGGCAACTTAATATTTCATTCTTTTATTGTGTAAAAAGATCAACTTCAGGTGAACGTGGGATATGTAGAACTCGCCCATTTGCTCAATCTCTTCAAGAATCTGAGGGGAGAATCACACATGACTGCTGTTGCTGCAAAGGTGAACAATACAAATTAATTTGTTGACGCAGGGTTCCCAGACGGCAGTAGTTTTCGTGGAAATCGAATACTTTCATGTTTAAGTCTCCTAGTATTCGTTGTTTTTGTGTGAGCACTGTCCGAGGAACCGACGAATCCGCCCTAAGAGAACTTCTGACGATTATTGATAAGCCTAAACTCGTGAGTTTATCATTTTCATGTGTTTCCATCAGCAGAATTCCTTGCTAGTCGTGTGTTTTTAACCGATGTGCGAAGATGATGCTAACTATAGAAAGGTGAAACATCCAGGTATATCTTCACATGTGGCAAATTTCTTCTCTTCGATGGGACTTCAACGCACTGCGCACTTCACGGTAAAAACATCAATTGAACATTGATTGGTCTTGATTGCAGAACATTTTGTCTACGTTCGGATGTCTTCGGACCTCCGCTTGAACATCTCAACATTCGACCATACACAGGGGCGGATGAAGAGGTCGGTCAAATACAGCAAACACGAGGTGTTTATATTCCATTTTTCATTATCGTATAGGTATGGTATTATTAAGATGAAGGAATTTGCGGAAAAGAAAATCGACAACGTGGCAGGAAGGAGGAAATACGTGATCGAGGTACACTCTGATAGCTATTCCCGGGTCCCTATGGGGGCCGTAATTCCCGAGAGAGAACGAGGTCATTGCAGGAAATGGACAGTCTCTGTGGTCATCGTCATCTCTTTCAACTGAACAGACTTCCATCACGAGGGTGGGACAAATACAGAATACCATTGAAGGATGAGAACGACGAAAGTGACGAACAGAGGTCAACACTAGAGTTTTAGTAAAAAAAAGCGTTTCTCATTCGTCTGATCCCTTCGGAGCGTTATCTATCAACACATAGAGACAGCCGCTACGTGGAGATCAAACGAAAGAGAAATGAACTATGATACCGATTTAGAATCCCTAGTCAGCATATGCATCCAATCACATCACAGATATGATTTCTGTTCAGATTGCCGTACAACGCCATCAAGTTCCACGTCAAACAGAATGACGACGGAGGACACAAGCACAGAAACTTCGTCGTAGAACTTTTGCAGGGAAATGTCGTCAATTGAAAAGCACGCCCTTGATCTGATATAATATTGTAAACATCTATTTATCCTGTATGACGATAAACTTTTCGTTTCCCTGAATCAATGCAGGACTGTGGCTAAAAACGCGACAAATTTTCTCGTCATATTCTGTTAAAGTATCTGGCGTGCAAAACATGTCAAATCCCCCTCATATTACTGTTGATTCCGATTTCTTCACTGCGACTTTCGATCCTCTTCATCAACGATAATTGTGGTTGAGATGAGAATCTTCGGATGCTCCACAGTTATTTGGTTGAATTCGACGACCGCCGTGGCCAACAACATGTAGAACGCGATGATAATGAACCACTCGCAGAGGGCGGCGATGGTGTGAGCAACGAAGTACTGAAAGGACTGCTGTCTGGGGTGTCGCTCTCAGTTACTTAAATGCAATTATCATTCTTCTAATTTTCCCGGAGCGATTGTATCTTACAAGAGAGAGACCACCGTGGAGATTAGATAAATGGTAATTGCACTAAAGTCACAGTTAGCGATACCGTACTGCTCTCTTTTGTTCATACAGAGCATCTGAGAGAGCGGAACAGATTGAACAGAGCATTAGTCGCAAGTTGCGAAGACAACAGTTTTGTCTCGACTACATCACGTGTAGCAGTGGCCGTTTCACTATCTCAAAAGATGGCTCAACGCTCGAATTTGCTATTGCGGTCGAACTCACCGGTGATTCCGGCCCGATGAGCCACGGCTTGTAGTCGTTCATGTCAATTTCGTAAAATGGAACATCAGACGGAATGTATAGTCGTGTGGAGACGGTCAGGGTGACTGGAGATGTATTAAAGGAGCCACAAAGGGAGATTAATTTGCATGCACTTTCGGGATCACTTCTCTCCAATTCCCTTACTCTCTCGTTGTCAGAGTAGATCGCTCTGACGACGAGAAAGTGGGGGAATGGAGAGAAGTGAACCCGAAAGTGCATGTAAATAAATCTCCCTTTGTGGCTCCTTTAAATATAAATTATTCTTGGATAACATTATGGGGAGTGAGTTTATAAATCGGTGAGGAAGTGCATTTCTCATTCGTCTAATCTCCAGCTAATCTCCGCCGAGCTTGTCTCTACAGTCGAAAGACGACCGCTCCACGGAGATTAGACAAACGAGAATTGCACTAATTTAGAAGATAAAAGCAACGTTAAGTTCCGACAATAAAATTTCCAGCAGGCTAGTTGGGCCACAAACTGGGAGGAACGTACGTAGAATGCACAAGAATGTTAGCACGGCCCCGAGTCCCGTTCGCACATACAGCAGCCAGTCGGGAGACATCCTGCAAAAAAAGTACTTGCTTCATTACAAACAATACCCCGCTTTGATAGAAACCATTTCTTTACAAGCAGTGCATTTACGGTGCATTTATATCGAGAAAAAAGATTATCTGTCAGTGACGGTTTATGATTTAAAAGTGCAAAATTTGACCTTGGCTTGAGATGGTACATGAGATAGACCTGTCCCCACCCGTACACATTGCACCAGATGAAGGTTTCCACGGTGAACAGTATGTGAATGGTGAAATGGTCTCGGACCTGCAATCACTCCTAGTCTGGATCTTTCGAGAATAGGACAAACTATCTACATTCGACACCGGAGTAAAAGATACATTATGCATGAACAAGCTGGTTTTTTTAAATATAATGATAAATCCAGAAAAGGTGGGCATTTATACTACTGGGGCAGCACTGAACTATTTTAGCAGTACAGTTGGCGTTGTGATTTATATAAGTCCGTTCGGCTAAGAGTCGACAATTTTTTGCGTAATTGAAATAGTGGGTCAAATGTGCTTTGGATGGAGGCTATTTTTTCCGTTAGCATATCATTTTGTTCAGAATTTGATGCTCTTTCTAGTTTTTTTGGTCTCGGGCGGCGAAATGCCCGGGTCGGATGCTGTGGCTACCTGAAGGTTCTCTGGGAGTCCATCATAACTCGAACACTTTTACAGTAAGGTCGTCTTCCAGATAGCAAATCTTTATCGTCTCGTTGAAACCGAGCGAATGGTAAAAACCATTTGAAAAAATCTGCACTATGAAGCGAAATATCAACACAAATGTGTTAAGGGCGGTACGTCATGTGTTCAAAATCAGTGAACTTGGGAAAATCGTATCTCAGCTCAATGACAAAATTGACCGTTCAGATTTCTCAGAGGTCGATGGGACTCCTTTGGGCACATTTGATGGAAATTTCAGAACAATTGAGAAACTCGTGCAATTTGGCCACCGTGTTGTCGACTCTTAGCCGAACGCACTTATATTAAAGAAGCTGTCCAGGGAGATTTTCGGTTAACAATTTTGACAAATGCGTGAAAAATAATGGCCGACGAAATATGTTTGATTATTGAATATTTGCAGATTTTTAATGGCCTAGAGCACGCATAGATAAAGCACGACCTTTAACTAGGGTGTCGCAAATGTTCATTTCTATCCGTCTAACTTCATTCGTTAGCGTTCTTCTCTACATTTCGGCGACCACCGCGCTATAGAGATGTTAGACGGTTGGAAATGAACGGCTGTCAATAATTATCCATTTGCGATACCCTACCTTTAACCCTTACCTTAGTGATTACTACGGCAGCAGACTATTTACTCACATTAAAGGATGCAATCCCGAGCATTCCGAGAGCGGTGACCTCGCCTGTGAGCAAAAGCCGATACGACAAGTGTTTCCACCAAACGTCGGTCCGTCTGCGGAGAGCAAGGATTTCAATTGCAAATATTTTCACTATAATCATCCCCTTATCCAGTTGTTTCACCGTCATGGTCATGGTATTCATCCAATAAAACAGTTAAAAGCTCAAGCGAAAGAACTCACCTCATCCTGAATTCATAAAACTCAACGATGTGGAGGTGGCGTATGTAGCAGCCGAATGCGACTGAATGGAGAAGTTGAAAGCACAAAAGTGTGAAATAAACGAACACAGTTACTGGGCAGCAGTTTTAGTTCTGTATAACAGAATGATATTTAAAATTATTGTCTAAAAATGTTATCCGCGTATGACAACCAGATGCCGCCAAATGCACAACGAAAATGATTGTGCGTTTATAATGGACCTTTTTCAGTCACACAATTTCGCATGGGCGTCTAGCAGTCTGTGGTTGTGTGTTTCATACCATTGTTGCGCGTATGCTGTGCGTTTGGCGGTCCTTCGTGACAACATATTAAAAACGGATCGTATAAGCGCATAATTCACTACTTACAGAATAATGAAGAAAGCGAAAGACAAAAAGTGAAGACGCCTGACTCCGGAGGGAAGACGCCACCGTCACTGAACAAAATGATACAAAATATTATGCATCCTTTCTGAACTGGTATGAATTAGCTGCTACGCTCCTTGCGCATTTTGACCGACTGTGTGATTTTACGTGCTATTTTAACGTTTCGTTATCCGCTATTGAAGCTGGATATTTTTAGCTTCACGTATGTCGCGTATCAGTATTGTTAATTTATATCAATTGAGTCAGAAAATCAGAATTATCAGTGACCTCACGAATGGGAGAAAAGCAGCAACGTGGCCGAGGCGCGCTCCGATGACGTTCCTGAAGAGAAAGTATTGGTGAAATTCTGCCGACTTATTCAACCAAAAACATTGGTGTTTTTGGTGTTTTTATCTGCCTTTCGATTATTGTTTATGATCCTTCGTAAAATAATATGGTTTTACTCCGAATAAACACACGGCTGTACCAGAATGGGAAGGGGAACAATCCTTACGCAGTAATGAATGCACCGATACCGAGAACGGCCCCGACCGGTGGAACGATCCATACGGGAAACATGGGTGCTATGAAGAGTTTTCACTTTGAAACTTACTTTCTCGTCACAAAGTAAGATTTTTTAAAAAACTGCTGGGGTGGAGTGAGCACCTAAGTAGTGAGGGAACCTGTCGTTAGTTTAGTGCGCGAACGAACACAATTTGAGGAAGAAGATTGTATCGCTCAGGGTTATTTTGTTGAGAAGTCATTATGCTGACTGACAACAATGGATGCAAATGCCTAACGTGCCTACTATGGTTGGCAGTTTGAGTACGAAAAACCAGTCGTTATCTCTGCTTCTCCGCAGAGCTGTTGTATCCCGCATACGAGGGGCAACTGCTCTGGGGAGCAGTAGAGATAACGAATGCACTTTCGTACTCAAACTGCCAACCATAGTGCCTACATGACAAGAATTTAGATATTTACAAATGTATCACAGGCAAGAGAAATAGAACGATATGAATAAATTGAAAAGAGTGGTAAATCCGGGCAGAGTACTGCTAAAGGATAGCACAGGCAATAGCAAAACTAATCGTCCTCGACAGTCATAATTGTTTTGATGGATCAAATGTTGTTTGGGTGGTATGCATATTCACATGCACAATAGGTCCTGCCTCTATCCTAATTAGCTTGTTAGTCCAATGAATATGACACAGTTGAAAATTTCACACTCTCAATTTAAAATTCTATATCTAAATGTTATATGTCAGGAACACCTTAAGATTTTCAGACGTTTTTTTTCATTCCTCTATAAATCATTCAATTTTTTGCGTTTGAAAAAATTCTCAGAACTTTCTTCTTAAAAGCCATTATTTTTTCAACCCTTATCTTGGAAATAAATTCTGTTTTTTTTTTCTTGAAAGTAGGTATGGGTTGCCCCAATGCTGATATGGTCTGTAAAAATTTCGCAATCTTTAAAAAAATGAATCTCATCATTGTGCCTGATCAAGCATAACTCTCATCGAGATCATCTTAAAGATCTATCGTAGATTTTACGAGTATACGCTGTAGGCCAATCGGATTGGATGTTAATTTATGTTTTGAAATCAGAAAACCTGACACAAAACAGTGTTTATCAGCCTTTCGTGCCAACCCTTCTCTCCCTCCAACCCTCTCACGCTCCTCTAATCTGTGCTCACTTCTCTTGCATTGGTCATGCACGCGATTGATTCCAACGTTCACTGCGATAACAAGTCTCGTTATTAGTGCCCGAAAGCTCGTTCGCTTACTGCCGAGATGTCTCCATATTTCTAGTGAAAAGAATATAAACAGAAGTGCTCATTTTCGTCGTCTAATGCCCGCAGAGCGGTTGTCCATCGCGTGAGAAAGGCAATCGCTCCGAGGGAATTAGACGACAGAAATGTGCACAACTGCTTGAATTCCGTCCCCTAGTTATTTCCATCTTTCTTCGCTCGAGTTTACTCGTATTCCAGCATGCGAGAAGATCGAAAGCATTCAGGAGGAAAACCGATCAGGTCTGTTTTCCATTTATGCATATCTTCATAGACTTTGAGTACTATTTTCTGACCCCTGAGCTCAGTTTACGCTGAAGTTGCAGGAATTGTCGAGTGTGTGCGGATATAGCTGATGGCGCCCACTTCGGAGTGGATGCTTGTCGTGGTCAGACCTTTCTGTTCACAGACGGGTGAAAGGTAGGGTGTCGTAAATGGGACTATATTGACAGCTGGTTAAAATTTGCTTCATTTCTATGTCTGCGTCTATAATCGCCCGGTCGTGTTTTCTGCTTGAATCCACCACTAGTCATGACGGCTGTCAATACAGTCCCATTTACGACACCCTAGTGAAAGGCATAAGAGCCAAGAGTATTTGCCCCATAATTGTGAAATAAACACCTGAACATAGGAATGGCGGAGCTTTAAAAAAAATTATTTATTCCGGGTTCAGGGGGGTTATCCATGGCGGATAGGGTACTGCCGGTGGACTAGGAGTTACACCATGGCGTTCCAAGCGTTTTCTCCAGGGGACTGCTGGTGGAGCTTATGAAAATTTAATCCTTCGCTCTTACATGATGCTGCTGTATTTCACATGAATCAGGATGTTTGTGGAAGCAGCTTGATGAAAGGGGCAAATGAAGATATGCTGCTTCACTCTTTTGTAGGCTATACTCACGTGATTTGGAGCCATTTCAGCTTGTGCGGCATTCTTTCGTCGATTTGTCATTGATGGAAAGGTGTTCATGTGTAGGGATGGCAATGAAAACTGCATACTGACGAAAGGTATGAGAATGACACACTGGTCTCGGTCCGGTATCTGTTCGTGGAAAAAAGAGGACCTAAAATTTGAACTTCAAGTGGAGTGAAATGTTTTGATTAAAGTTCGTAGATAGCGGCAGACGAAGATAAGATAATACAGACAGATAGAGATTTAAATTTCAGGGGCGCGGATGTGCAAAAAGTGCCGACTACTGAAGTGTCAGGCGGTTGGAATGCAGGCTCGTTGTGAGTAAATTGCTTCCTCTATAATTCATCAGAAAGGGAGCCTCTGATTCAATAAAAAATTACACATTTGTTACAGCTTCCGTGCAGATCCCCTTGAGGCATGAATATCTTCAGGTAAGATCCCATTTGTTCGGCTTCATATACTCTTTACTAAAGGCAGAAGCGGGCACGTCCTCAAATGGCGACCTACCGCACCCGCTTCTTACGAGGATTACAGAAAACTACGTTTAGTCTTTCTTAATTTTGATATTACGACGATTTCTTGATCGTTATTTCACAACTTGATTGCTTGTTCCTAAGCACATTGTCCTTCAGGAAAATGACACGGCTTCGGCGAAACGAAGAAATGAAGATGCAACACGACTTAAACGTCACATATCTGTGCAGGGATGGGGTTAGTTTCATCTTCTTGGATCTTCTTATTCTTAGGTTCGCAGGCTGGATTATGGTGTAGGCCCTATTAAACCCTCACAATATTTTAGGAACTCAGAGGATCGAATATTCCACTGCTGCATGGCGCATTACAAATTTCCGTTCCATTGATTCGCCAATTCATTACGGAAACATTCAAGCGATTCGGGCAATCACCGGACCCTTTGCAGGTATATTTTCGGCAGAAATTTTCGCTAAGTGGTGTTTTAGGGACAGTTCATTCGGCCATTCGTGGGGCTGCTGTACCGACTGGAATCTTGCGAACGAACCACAAGAACGTTTCTCAATGACAAGCGAAGATTGTGAGTGGTTTACAGGTTCGCCGAAATTTAAGTTATTTAAATTCATCTTCAGCCAACTATCCCCATCATTGTTCATGGATATGGAAGATTCGGATCGTTTCTTCTCGTATTGCGACAAGGATTTTCGTCCAACTGTCATGATGTGAGTGAAGCTAAAGCTAAGGCTAGGCCAGTTTTAAGATGGGATTTCAACTTTTATTGGGATTAGATTCTGAAGCCTCAAGTCGCTAGCTGACATATAATAGATCATTTCTTTGAGGATGGTGAGAGAGCGTGTGAATGCTCCTTTGCTCGTGCGAATTCGAAACGCTCTACGACATATGGAACTGACAAGGGAGGAAACGGCCGCGTTGGTGGCGCTTGCGTTCTTTTCACAGAGTAAGTTCATGCTACCTATCAGGATTTCTTAATCGGTAGGAATGGACATTTCTCGTTCATCTAATTCCATGGAAGCGGCCTTATATACAAGATATAGATTTTTGAACTCAGCGTGGTCGAATTAGTCAGGGACAGAATTTTCAGATGGGTTAATTTTTTTACAGTCCCAAGGGTATTTCACTCCTGTTAGATATTGTCTCATATCCCGCTCAAAGTCAGAGGGGATCCGACGAAAGAGAAATGCACTTTACCACCGATTTAGAAACCCTACTAAATACCTATGTACATTTATAATTCTCTCTATGGCGTAAGGAAAAAACAATGGGTCGCTTAATGCACATCCGTTATCATGTTACAAGCTCCTGAATATTTAGGAATTGAAAACATGGACAGTTCGCTGGACGAGGAATGCGTGCGTACGCGCACAGAAATCTTCAACGACCTCTACGAATACTACATGTTAGGGGTTCTAAAACGGTAGGGATAACCGCTCCGCTGTGATGGGACAAATGAGAAATGCACTTTATCACCGTTTTAGAACCCCTACTACAGGTCGTTGTGTGTCTAAGAATATAAGGGTGAATTACAAGAGCGCCGTGAACATTTGTGTCATTGCTGTGAAATGAACGGAGGCGCCATCATTCTCGGCGTTCTCATTAGGATTTCCAAGTCGAGAGTAGAGTGCATTCGTCTGTTGTCTGTTTCCTGAGGAGTAGTTGTCTCATTCATGTAATAGACAACCGCTCCTCGTGAATCAGACAACAGACGAATGTACTCTACTCCCGAACTAGAAACCCTTGTTCTCATAGCACATCCTCCTGTCCTTCACTCAATAATATCCTATCCGTAATGCCTTTTCAGGATCAACAACGTAGACTGCGGAGTGAGATTCGGAAAGCTGATGACGTTGCTATTTGACATTCAGGTAGGTTCAGCCGCTTAGTAGAAGCTTGTCGCAGGTGGCCGCACGAGAATTGAGGGACGACTTGCTCGTATTCCGCTTACTTGCGGGTAAATCCTAGCACGACCCCACTGGACTATTAGGTTGGCGACTAAGTAACTACCCATTTTTTTAAACTTCGGTATTTCTTCAGCCATTGATAGCAACCTCTATTCAATGTGGCTACTTACAAGTGACTAAAAGTCACACACGTACACCGCGTGATATGTTTCGGGTTTACCTGCGAGGCTCAGAGCAACGGTCGAAAGTGGACCCATTTTTTTCGTCAAAGTCAGTGAGCATCAGATAAAAATTCGCCAAAATTTTTAAAAAGCTCTCCAGATCTCCCCTATTTGCCACCGTATATGTTAGGTTCTT
>JACMIF010004202.1:2716-12762 GCA_014805445.1 Diplogasteroides magnus | reverse complement strand
ACCCCCCCACCCCCCCCAACCACCCACACCCCCACCCACCTAAAAAATTTGGTAATAACGTGCCCATTAAGATAGAAAAGGCAGAAGAGTCCGTGAGAACTCTTTCATCTCTTCTCGCAGATATACAAATCAAGTCTCCTCTAATCATTCACAAAGCCATCACAGCATTGGACAGACTTTCACAGGTATGACTATTCCCTTCCAATCAATACTTTCTTCCATTTAAGTTATATTCATCACTACGAATACCAGATGAACTATTGGAAAATTGGACTGAGAATCCACTCCAAGTTTCGAATGAAGCTGATCGGATGGGAAGGAATGTAGGGAATGGAGCAGATCAATTGACTACCAAACTGGAAGAATTGATAGAAAGAGTAGAAGTGAGTGAAGTAAATGAAGTGATAAGGTTAAGTCATTCAGACAAATATCTATGAATTGGAGGAAGTAGGAATGGAAGAGAGAGTGGATGAATCAATGGGATCATCATTAACAGACAGCCAATGGATGATAGAAGAGGACAGAACAGAAACGGAATACCCTAACCCCTCTACATTATAACTATTCTTGTTTCAATGAAAGTGTAAACATACGAGGTAAAGCATGTGCAGTTCAGTGTCCAATGCAAGTGATCGAGAGGCGAGTTGAAGATCAGAAAAGACGAATAGGGCTGCATCTGGAGGAAGGGAAGAGGAAAGGGCAGCCATTCCTAGTTGGGTTGGTGATAGACAAGCATCTAAAGGGAAGAGTCAACGGGAAGGGGAAGGGTACATCACCTTCATTGACTCTCATCAATTTATCCCTTTGTAATTCATCCATATATTCATGTGTACTTTTAGATGAAGGGAATAGAAGACGAGATAGAAGTGAAGTGACATCATCAATAGTTGAACAAAGACCAGTAGCAACACTCTCAATATATATTGATTCTCATTCATTCTTATTCCTTATCTCACTTCTAATACAATCTTCACTGCATCTCTCTTCACTCCATATACTCCAATATCGTTTCCATTAGTCTTGATAATCTTCTTTACAGTATCCTCATCACCTTTATGACAAACGAGAATGCTTTCACCTGAAACTTCTCTTCAACAAGTCAAAAAGGGCATTCCCATGTCCACTCTAATGAATGCACAGGGGGAAGAGGCACTTCAATTATTGCCTCCCCTCGGCTCTCTCGGAGGGTATTGGGCGGGACTTAAGACTACGGTAGACGACTTGTCTTATGTACCATTCTATTCTACATCCTTCATCCTACAAGATGGCTGTGGAAGAGATGAGTGGAAGGATGCCATTTGCAATCCATGAGATACTTGGATTGTCTGGTATGCAGGGTGAGATATTCACTCACTTATCCCCCACTACTACTTCTAACAGTCCGTTATAGGCTATAATTCATAGGCTTTCTAAAATGGTCATTTTATGCATTTCCCATTCCTCTCATCTCTGCGCAGCTGTTGTCTAACGAACGTGGAGATAACCGTTCAGCCGAGATAAGACGAATATGAAATGTATAAAATTAACCGTTTTTGAAAACTTAGTTCATTTCCCAATGATTGCATGAATATATGCTATCTTCCTTTATTCCTATATAAATCTCTTGATTTGCTTCCATCCCTTCTCTATTCCACCGTGTCTCCTGTATGAGTGCATCCCCTTTAGGAAGTTATTCCTTCCCCTCTGGATATTGTCCACAAGGATTCTTTCCTCAACATACAACAGGATTCTCATTGGAGTCACATGTGAGTGCAGTTCATTCATTCGGAAGAGTCGATACTCGTTGAGTACTTGACTGTGAAGATAGAAGTCTCTTTTAGAGTTGTTCATCCTTCATTCCTTCCTCTGTATCGACTATTCCAACAGGAGGAAGGATTGTATGTGGAATAGGACCAGGAGATACTTCCATACAAGGTGCATATCCTTTCTATTCAATATTTCTCTTGATGACAAGGGATGGGGGGGGGGGAAGGAATGAAGAGGGGAGAAGTGTCCAATTGTCGTTCAATTCGCCCTATCACCTACTCAAATTGGCGACAATTCAATTCATTCGCGCCTTTCCTTCTCTTCCTGATTGAAGGAATTCGACAAAGTCAAAGTGAAACATGAAGAAGAAGCACAAAGAGGACATAGACAAGCAATTAGGAAGAAAAGGCAATTGTGACAGATGATAGTGAAGGAAAGTGGAGAAGTACAAGGGAATTGGAAAGATGAGAAGGCAACAATACATCCATTCCATCTCCCCCCAGAGAATTCATCCTTTAACCATCAAACTCCCTCGTTAGGCTACTGTAACCAATAAATTGACGCTATGAGAGACAAAAAAGGGAAGAAATGATTACAGTGCCAACTCGTATGGACTACAGTGGAATAGGAGTGATGGAAGTGGGAAATGGAGGAATGGAAGAGGGATTGGGAACAATCAATAGTAATACTACAGGAAATGACCCAAATGGAGGACACTCAGGTATTAGGAATTATAAAACGGTAAAAAGAGACACTTGTATTTTCCCCGACCGGCCCGTTCCCCGGCAAGACCTTTCCCCGAAAAAATACACAGTTTCTTCATGCTACCATACTCCAGTTAATGAAGTCGGGGGAAAATCTTGTCGGGTAACTGGCCGGTCGGGGAAAAATGACTGTCGGGGAACTTGAATGATTCTGACAGTCGGGGAAATAGCCGAATGGGGAAAAATCCTGTCGTGCAAAATGTATGTAACCGTAAAAAGCACATTTGTCATTCATCAAATATCTGCGGAGCAGTTGTCGTAGAGATAACTGCTCCGTGGAGATTAGACGAAAGAAAAATCCTTCTTTTTACCGTTTTAGCATCCATGATAGGTATTAGAGTAGAAAGGGAAGGATAAGACATAACTGTTGAAGGAAGAGAAACATGTGATCGAGGAAAGAAGAGGAAGAAGAGGAGACACAGAACAATCTTCACTCAATATCAGATAGATGAATTAGAGAAAGCATTCCAAGTTAGTCTATCCTTCATTCATTTATTATTGATTCTATTGAGGAAGCCCATTATCCTGATGTATATGCACGAGAAGTTCTAGCATCAAAGACTGAACTACCAGAAGATCGAATACAAGTATAACAACTAATCAATCCATCTCTTATTTCATTACAGGTCTGGTTCCAAAATCGACGTGCAAAGTGGAGAAAGACAGAAAAGACATGGGGAAAGAGTACTATAATGGCAGAATATGGACTATATGGAGCAATGGTTTGTTCTATCTCATTCCAGTTGATATTCATTCATTTTCAGGTTCGACATTCTCTTCCTCTTCCAGATACAATAACAAAGACAGAAACAGAAGATCCTACAAGTAGTGCTGCCCCTTGGTTGTTGGGTCAGTTCATTCCATGTATAGACAACGTTACAATCCGTGCTTCATTGCCTCCATTTGACCTCTTCTCTTTGGAGTGAACAGAAGGGGGACTGACCATGGTAACGGTAGCTAATTCCCCCATTCTTGGCCTACTTTTGAGATGACAACGATCAATGTTGTGTAGGGGGGGGGGCTTGCAGGTGGTGGAATGACTTCTCTTCCATTGCGTAACATTGTAATGGCAAGCTTCATTGTGTACGTATGGCAATGGCCATTGAATGTGGTGCCTCTCTCATTAATTAGTGCCACCTCTTCCATCCGTTTACTATTCCCAATACGACATGCAACACTACATTGCGCCATACAACATATCTCCACTTTCGATTGTTCTCTAATTAGAGTATAAGGACAACATCTGTCACAATGACACATTCCAAGTACTGTAACGGATCAGTCAATTAGACTCTAATCGTGTGAAATGAGTGAATGAGAGTTGTTTGACCCTGAATGACCCTTCCTTCCCTCACTACTCATCTATCGTATTGAGTGCCCCATTGGACCTCTTATCCCCCAACCAATTGTCTGGGAAGCAACCACAATTACAAAGATTATCCATGTCTACATGGAAAGATGATGAGGGAAGTAGAGGGGTACTGTAATGACTACAGTATCCTGAGAGTATCTCATAGATGGAAGGGTGGGACAAACATTCACTTCCATTCCCGTTTCCATTCCCTTATTGGCCCAATCTTGTATGAAGATGTGACGTCTCCATCCGAGAAAAGACAAACGGGTAATGGAAGGGGAAACGAGGCTTATTATGTGAATGGATTGTTACAGGGATGCACAAGAAGAGTCTGGAGGCGGCTGCCCATTTGGAAAGTGTTGAAAAGGCATCTGACTCAGAATCTGATGAAGGACCTACACAACAGGTTGTTATAGAAGGAGTCATTGTCAATAGACAGTCAATACAGATGCATCCTTCCTCTTCTTCACTCTCTCAACCAATTCTTTCTACATATAAACTACAAGATACATCCAACACTTTTGTCAATTATCGGAGTTAATCAATGTAAAAGTTGAATCTCTTAGAGTAATGTTTAAAGTAATTCGATGAACGTGTTCAGATTGCAATTCATTTCTTTCAATGTACAGTTGTCATTTGTTCATTCCAATTGTACCTCTATCCTATCTCCCCATCATTCTTCTCTACATTGTACACTTCTTCCTTCCCTAGGAATCTCCGCATATCTTTCATTCTCCCCTTTTGGCTTTACCCCCATCATTCATCAGATTCCTTCTCCATAAAGTGTTCATATGTACTCCTTTCCCCAATCCTCACCTCTTTCTACATGTCCTAATCTTCCGGCCCTTCCAGCCATTTGTCGATATGTTGTATGAGTGAGGGCAGCCGGTCCTCTCACTTGTGCACGTATAATCACTCGATTGGCAGGCAGATTGACCCCTCAAGGGATACTGTATACTAGAGTGAGAGGGGATACTGTACCAGATGAGAGAGTGGAAGTGGCAACAAGAATGGATAGAGTTCCTTCAGAGAATGCTCCTTCTATCACTTCTCTTTCCTCGGCTGTCAGTCCTTAACAGATCATTCAAAGGGGGCAGCTGTTGTCTAATTGGATGAGACAACACTTCAAGTGTAGAGTGGACGGTACAATCAAAGAAAGACCTGCATGATGGAAGGCAACTGAACGAGGAAGAGTCTTGAGAAGAAGAGGATCAAGATGGAGGGCTCTTCTCTCTATTTCATTCTTCACTTTCATAAGACTACAAGTATTGACAAGTGAACGAAGTGGAGATCCTTTCTATAATCACAAACATCTTCTTCATATAACAATGAATAGAATACCTTAAAGAGTGAATGAAGAGTCTTTGCAATGAGAGTCGCGGTCCTTTCAACCTGTTCAACTCTCTTATTTCATTCTACTCAATCACTGACCTCAGCTTTACTGGAACAGAAAACAAGAACTCGTTCTCCACGGGAAAAGGATGAAATGGACAATCTTAAAGGTCAGTTCATCCTCATTTGAATTCATTTTCATTTCACCCTGCAGTGTGATCATAATCTTCTTCATATGAAGAGTGTTCATCCTCAAGCGAATCCCTCAAACTCATCATTCCCTTCTTCTCTTCTCTTCTCTAATACCTCTTCATTTCATCCCATATTCCCTCTCTTCTTCCATCAATATAAATACTTTCATCCAATAGTATAGGTCTATCCTTTGCACTAATCACTCTGTAACTTCCTTCTCTTCCTATTCTTTCCTTCTCTTTTCACTTTGTCTCCATCCATTCCCCTATTCTTCCTTCATCTCCCATTGTAGCTGTCATTCCCACAATTCTCGGTCTTCTTCCTTCCATTTGTGAACATCCGAATGACAATTTGGCAGCAATACAATCGATAGTTGGTCCACGTGATGAATCAGCGACCATATGAAGTTCATCCAGTATAATGACCCCTATTCATTCCTTCCTCTCACAATCATTCCTTCATTCTACTCACCCAACTTATTTAGTCCTTCCTTTTCATCCACAATAAGAGCATTCAATAGTGAATTAGCCTTCTCAATAGTACAAACAGCAGCATTCCATTCTCCAAATGGAGACGAAGATTGAACTCCAATGAATGAAGCTACACTTAGATCTACAGTACGCCATAGTCTCTGATAGCAAGTCTCTTCCTCTCTTTCTCTCTTCACCTCTCTCTTACTTGGAGATGGATAAACTTCTCACGAGCAACTGATATGTATGGAAGAACGAAGAGAACTCGAAGACCCTTCTGAATGGATACTGTACTAAAGAATATATAGAGGAATGCAACCAATAGAGAAGATAGACATATCAATTCAGCCACTAGAGATTTGCCTGCACTTGTGGGTGCATTGTAGACAACATTATGTGAAAGAGAAGGGATTCCTTAAAAGAGTCTTCCATTTCAGTTCGTTCCCTTCAATTCTTACCATCTTCCTCTATTGAAGACCCTTTGAATACTTCATCAAGTGTTCTTCTTTGCCATTCAAACAATGAAGTTATTCCCTCAACATCAACTCTTTCACTCCTTTCAATCTCATGTACCTTCTTTGCATATGCCTCTATGATCTCTTGTGGTATCCAATCAGGGAATCCATTTCCCATTCTACTCAAATACATCACAATGTCACCTAATGCATCAAGGTATTCAGTTATTGAATTGAGACAACTGACAACAATCTTCATTCATGATACATTATGTTTTATCAACTCTTCAAAAATAAAAAAAAATAAATTCTCTGTATATTGGGTGTTACAAGAAACATTTGTCGGCAATAAAACAAAAGAAAAAAGATTACAAAACAACCGGTATGAATCAAAAGCCAAGAACAAGGATTACGAATGTGTATACAAGTTAAACTATCGAGTTTGCATGTGATATGTGTATGTAGCTGATATTAGTCATGTTAAGAGAGTGAGCCGAGATCCGCGGGTTTCTTGCTTGCTTGTGGACCATCATTGATGACTCTGTGGAGGTCATTCGCTGCTCTTTCTTCATCATCATCCATCCTTTCTTCATCTTCAATCTCTTCTACCTTTCCACTCATCCTCACTGTCAATCTCTTCCTACCCAGTTTAGACGAAGAAATCGAGGTCCTGTACAATACATGTCTCATCTATCATTCCAATCAATATCTTACTTGAGAATAGGTTTAGTTGGTTTGTTTTCCTTTGCCTCTTTGACGAATGTTGTATTGATAGGATCATCCTCTCCTGCTGCACATTCTTCCATCTTTTCCCCATCCGTCTCAATATTCATCCAATGAAGAGTATTAAGAGAAAAGACTAACGAATCGATTGGATCTCCTCCTTTCCGCAGATCCAACACTGTAATTGGATGGCAACTTGGTTGGAGTCAAGTTACCACGGATTATCCTGAATGAATACATCATTGAACATCTCCCTTAATAACTAACTGAGATCGTGATCCTTGTCTATGAAGTGTCTTGTGAAGATCACTTGATGACTGAATCATACATATTCATCATGACTATCACTTGACTAACCCTCTTCTTCTCATGTATATTGAATGTTCTATCTCCTGCATCCATTGATTCATCAATTTCATCATTTGGATCCACTTTGACTGCTTCCATAGTATTGACCACCTCAATCCTTCTCATTGTCTCATTCATTCTAGTCATCCAACTTTTCCATATCGATCGATAGTCCTCCTTTGTCTTCTTCCTTCATCTTCTGGTGCTTCACTTCCTTCTCTCGATTCACTCTTCTCCTTACACTTGCTCGACCTCTGCGGTCTCTCAATCAATATCCATGTTACATAAGCATTTTGGAACGTTAGTTACCTGTTTCTTCGGGGCAGGAGGCTTGAAGTTTCTTTCGAAATCATTTCTCTTCTTTTCCATGTCATTCAGGATCTCGATTGCTTTCTGTCTAAGTTCTTCGTCGATAGTTTCAGAGTTGACTACTGTAGAGAGAAGGAAGTTGTACTGAAACATCTCACTATCTACTGTAATCCCTTCCTCCTCTCACTTTTGTCAGCCAATCCTCCTTTTCCTTTTCTATCGTTGCCTTCCAATTGTCAAAGTGTAACGCACCCTCAAAAACATGAACGTAGAGAAGAAAAGAATATGTTTAGATGAAAGAACCTTACATCTTTGACCTTCATATCCGACTCCTCTATTCTCAGCTGCTGTCTCTCCTTCTCTTCCTTCAATTTCATTTCCGTTCCCTCCCGTTCTCTTTTGATATCAATCAAAGCACGTCGATCATTACACAACTGAAAAGAGTGCAATGACATTGTGAATATATATCAAGACTGACAACATCAAATAGTTGTTTGATAGTGACGATACAACGATCGAGATCCTTGAGTGATATCCATCTCAACAGAGTCGTACTTACTGTAGTCAATCCCCTCTCTCACCTCTGTTCAGCCCTCTCATCTGTATCCACTTCACTACACTGTGCATTGAGTGATTCAATCTCATTTCCCCTTAATCAATCAATACAATTACGATTATATAGAGTGTCCATCTAACACTAGGTCAATCTGCAGTTGGAGGTCCTTCTTCTCTCCTTCAAGTCTTTCCAGAGTACTTGAATCTTCTTCTGAAGGCGTCTCTCCCATCGACTAAACAATTTGAAATGGGAAAAATACTGCCTCAACCATAAATAATGTAAGAATAACAAACGTTCGTCAATTTGGTGATTTTTGTCTTGAGAACCTTCATACTTCTGCTCAAAACCTCAAATACGTGATATACTGTAGTTGTAGTGCATTGAATACTAACCTCTCTTTCATGGACAAGATCATTGAGTGATTGACTTGCTTCATATGCACTTGCAACAAGATTAGCTTCTTCCTCCACATAAGCCTATAGATATACTCTACATTGTCATTCTCCAACCCGCCAAGGGGGGGGGGCGGGACTCCGATTATCTAGGAAAGTTCCGTACCTTCCACTGTTCCATTGTCTTTTCATCTTTCATGTCCTTTCCTCCTCTCGTTGATCTACTCCATTGTGCCTGTAGTCTTTTCTTTGCTGCAGTTGCCTCTTCATATTTCCTCCTAAAGACATAGCAATATGCATAATTGTCAATGCCAATTGTCACCTGACAACAGCCAATTGTTGATCGAATGTCTGTTTCTGTCTAGCCACTTCACAATCTCTCTTCCTGTCCTCAATCACCTCCATCCTTCCCTTCTCCTCTCATCCACTCACCTTCAATTGCATCTGTGCTATCTTCTTATCTGCAGCAGCCTTCATCTGTCTATACTTGTCACTTTCTGTCTTCATCTGTTTTGTCATTCTCACTCTCAACTGTAATATCTTCATCTTTCTTCCTCTATAACTCCATCCACTCACCAATTTCATCTCTGAGATCTCAATCTTCAATCTCTTCACAGTTTCATCACTTTGCTTCTTCATCTTCTCAACATTCTTCAATTCATTCATTCTCTTCCGTTGAATCTTCAATATCCAATATGTCAATTGATAGACAATAGTACTAAACCTGTAGTTCCTTCTCCAACTCTTGTAACCTTTTGCGACGTTCTTCAGCTATTCTAAATAGAATCAAGTATAATAGATCCTTCATGTTTGTACTTGGATGATGCTCCAATCCTCTTGAGTTGTTCTAACAATTGATCTCTTTCCTTTTCCATTTCCTTGATCTTATCCTGTTGTTCTTGTACTCTCTTCTGTAATTCTCTCTCTTTCTTTTCCTCTATTCCCTATTCTCATAACCTTGTGAGTCTCTTCCAATACCGTGTACTTCTCCAGTTCAGATGCACTCTGAATAACCATTTTCTCCTTCTCAGCAATCTTATTCATGATGTTGTCCACTTCTTTCTGAAGTGTTTCCGATTTGTGAAGACATCTGCAACAGGAATGACTACTCATCAATATATCAATCAACTATCGAGACCACACTCTCTATGTCCCGCCAGAAGGGGGTTCCGTCCCTACAAACCGCCGTGCATTAATACTCGGTATTGATATATTTACAGATATGTTGGGGCTACGGTAGCTGTGGACAATGACGGACGGAACGAACGAAGCATACCCGCTCACTGTCGGGACGGTGGAAAGGGGGGGGGCATCCTTGGAAATGGGGAGTCGGGCCTGAAATGCCGCCGGGGCCCCCTGAAATTCGGCGCCCTGGACATGGCAAAAATCAGGGGGCGTCCTGGAA
>JACMIF010004200.1:0-12765 GCA_014805445.1 Diplogasteroides magnus | reverse complement strand
GTTGATGTGTTCTCTAGAATGTTACTTTCACTTGACAAACGTGTAGTCAATCCCAACCCCTTTGTGTGTGATTGATTATGTTTAACTCATTTGTATTTGTATAATATTTCATCACCCACCCAGATCGTTAAAACGATGGGAACCCATTCATTAATTGCGTTTTTTGATCCATTGTTGTAGTAGTACTTGTGATGAATGGATAAATAATAATAATAATAATAATAATAATAATAAGATCAACATCATGTGATAGAACACGAGCAAGAAGAGGAACTGAAGGCATCAATCTGTAATAGAATATGAATGAGAATGGAATAGATGAGACTTCAATGATTCCTTGATACATCTCTCTAGATAGATCAACTTCTTCATATCATTCTCATTTGGATCTCTCATTGAATCTCCGAATACTGAATTCAACTCCTCATGCACTTTCTTCTGTAAGGAGGCTGGATGAAGAAGAGAGGAGGACTCTGACCTGACATTCCGGATACTGTCCAAGGAACTAAATTGTGAATCCCATAGAAGAAGATGTTGCATCATGACATGTAATCAACACTCACGAAGGAACTCCAGAAAGAGAATGTACCTTCGAACATGAAAGTGTCCACTTCTTCTCTTATGTCTTCGTCAGTTAATGAATTGGCTTCCTTCATTTTGAGTAGAAGATCGAGAAAGACGAGTTTCTTCTTCTTTACCTAACATTGCCATCGATATCTGAATGAATAATAGACCATAATTACCTCATCCTCAGTCAATTCCTTCTTTGGATCCTCATCCATTCCTTCTTCTTCAATCGCTTTCCTTCTATCTCCGATCACCTCAATTTTCCCATTCTAAGAAGTCTACGATTATCCAACCTTTCTCGTGAAATCATTAGTCATCTTGACTAATCTGTCGAATTCGAATCCAATCTTTAGTCCATACCAAATGAACTTCACCCACAACCAAGGGAATCTGAATATATGTCTTCAATAAGTATTGATTAGTGTGAACCTTTGATGACTCCATATGATATCTGATATTCTTACAACAGCATCCACATAAAGTGCATTCATTCCTGTTTGAGTCTTCATCTCAGTTCCCATTGCTGTCTCTCAAAGGGAAAGAACATTCCAATGACTTCTTCTCTTCTCTCACTACAGATAATGTCAAGTGCACATCTCTTTACAAAAGGGAACACATCCACTTCCCTCCCTGTATCTGCATATGGCTCCAATTCATCAATGAATATCTACAAATACCATAATCTTGTCATTTTGTTTCGTGACTAACCTCTCTTTGTCGAATAAATGTTTGAGTGTACATCTTTAGTACATTGAAATGAAATGCAGGAGTGAGCATCTTACGACGAGTGAACCATTTCTCATTTGTACTCAATATGAAAAGATGAATGGAAATAGAAGAGGGGAAACCTTGTAAGAAGTCCCGTTCCTTTCCATTCACTTAGTTTGTCATACTGGGATGGTTTCGTGATCAGAGTAGAACTCTCCAATACAACCTCAATTTATTCTTGAGTGGGAAAATGACAGAAAAGGAATACTTTAATGTGATCAGGAAGAATAATGAATACAAGAGGAATTGGTCCAACCCATGCACTCATGAGTCCATTCTTCAATGGAGAATGGAATAGAAACTCACGAATCCAGGATTCCAATTGAAATGTAAAGTCTACAAATGAATCTAACATTCATTTCAATGTTCAGAACACTCTCACCTACACTGTTCAATTTGAATTCGAGAGCACTTCCAATGATAGGATAGGCTTTTGGACCTGAAAAGTACATTGAGACAATGAATATGAGAACACTCATACCGGGAATCTTCTTGAGGGCCCAATAGGCTCGAAATGCCATGATTACATATTCAACTATCCTTTTCCTATGGAATACGACCAGATATAGGATGATGGATATGAGAATGCATATAAGGGAAGTCATTGTGTAATCAAAGAATGTAATGGATTGAGTTGTGGCCACTACACTTTATCTCTTTGCATTGACAGTGAAAGTAGGAATACAATGAGAAACACCTAACATTTGTGTCAACAAAATGAATTTGCAGTGAGAGAAGAAAGTAGAATAGTCAATCAAATTTTTCTTTTGTACAAATGGACACGAATTCCCTCACTTGGCTTGAGTACGACCTGTATAACAAGAATGAGAATAGAGAGAGAAGGAGGATCGTCACCTCGGTCTTTGGTCTGTTTCCAGGATAAGGAATTGAAGTGACAACTCTATATCTTCTGAAGAACAATGAGAGAATTGTCTTCTCTTCAGCCATGGCAAATTTCTGTCCAATACAATTCCTTGGACCGGCAGAGAATGGAAAGAAAGAGTATGGATGTCTATTAGATATTGAATGAGAAGTGAAATGATCAGGGAAGAATTGATTGGGATGATCGTATTGCTGAATGAAATGAATGAAATTACGAAATGAAAAAAGTGCGTACGAATGGATTTCGATGTGTTGCCATTGGGCTGATGACAACTGTCATATTCTGTGGAAGAGTTGTGTTTCCTGAATTGAAGAATGGAATTGAGAAGAAGGAAAAAGGAACCGAGGGTGACATCATGTGACAGTTTACGTGCAATCAAAGGTACAGAAGGAGACATTCTGAAGAAAGAATAGATGGATAGAAGGATGAGGAGATACCTTAGGGAATCTTTGATACATCTCTCCAGATAGACAAGTCTCTTCATATTTCCTTCTTCTGCTTCTTCTCCTTCTCTTTCTGAGTCTCCGAACACTTCATCCAATTCATCATGAAGCTTTTTCTGCAAGGAAAAAGCTGCAGGGAAAAGTAGCTGAACCGCTCAGCGACCATAATAAAAAAAACTACCTGATATTCAGGATACTGCCCCAGAAACCAGATTGTAAATGCTATTGCAGAGGCTGTGGTATCATGACCTGAAGGTCAATTCATGGTAGTCAATGTAAAGGAAGTGTTAACCTTCGAACATGAAAGTGTCCACTTCTTCTCTTATATCTTCATCACTCAATTCATTTGTCTTTTGTCCCATGAGTAAAAGATCGAGAAAGGCCAATTTCTTCTTCTTCAATTCCTCTTCATTTATTTCTTCATTGAGGATGCCTTCTTCTCTCAGAGTTTCCCTTCTTTCTCTGATTACCTTCATTCATTCCCTCATTATCCTACTCTTTTCGAATTGTTGTACCCTTCTAGTGAAGTCATTCGTTAACTTGGCCAGTTTGTTGAATTCGAATCCCAATCCAGATGCATACCAGAATGGTTTGAACCATAAATGGGGAAATCTGAGAAAGGTGTACAAATGGCATTTGAGATGACTCAGGTACCTCAAGTAGGAGAAGACAATGTCTGATATTCTTGTCACAGCATCCACATATTCACTGTTTCCTCCCAATTGAGAGTTCATTTGAGTTCCCATTGCAGTTTCTGGATGAGTTTCATAGTTAATTCCCCCTGTCAATGACTCACCACAGATAACATCGAGAGCACATCTTTTGATGAATGGAAACACATCCACTTCCCTTCCTGTATCAGCAAACTTCTCCAATTGATCAATCAGAATCTACGAATTGTATGAACTAATTGAAGATTGAATTAAACTGACTTCTCCTTGTCTAACGAATACTTCTCCATATCCTTTGAGTACATTGAAATGAAATGCAGGAGTGAGCATCTTTCGACGAGTAAACCATTTCTCATTTGTACTATGGAAAGATGTTCTTCTGTAGTTCTTTCATAACAAACCTAATGAGTAATCCTGTTCCAATCCAATCTCCAAGAATATCATATTGAGTGGCCTTTGTGATAAGAGTGTTACTCTCCAGAATTTGCTGAAGGGAAGAATGTATACAAAGACTTTATGGACAAGATACCTTGACATACTCTGGTTCTTCAATAAGTACCAAAGGATAAGGACCCAACCACAACTGAAGACAGATCAAAGACATTCATTGGTAGTCAAAACGTATCATTTTCACCTTGACCAATCCCATTCTTTCTTCATCATCATAACAATATTTATGCAGCCATTCATTCATTTGCATGGTGAAATCTGTTTTCCCCACTGATCATTGATATTATTGAGTGCCAACCTTGTGGATCAATCTTGAATTGATAAACGGACCCTATGAGAGGGTAACTGTGAGGACCAGGTACCAGAAATCAATACATACAAAAGATGAACATCAATGGAAGCAAACCTTTTGCAGAGCAATTCGAGCCTTTCGAGACATTGTGATGAAATCGGAAATCGTCTTCCATTTCAGTGCTAGAAAACCAACAAAAATAGCAACAGCTATGATGAATAGTGTAGAAATCATTATGGTAGTCCTTTCCACTCAGTAAATGTAAACAGAGTGCAACATTGAAGTGGAAACAATCGAGCCCATCCTTTCATTATCAGTTATGATTATGGCACACTTTGCAGCACGAAGAGTCTAAAGGACGACTAATCTATTGTACAAGTCACGTTCCATCTTGTTTTGCCTCTCTTTTTCTTGGTCCAGTTATCGATATTTCTTTATCGGTAATGGGTCAATCATAAGAATAAAGCGTCCATGAATTGCACAATAATTTACATGATGCTCTCAAACCTCTGCCATTCGTCTCTTGTATCCTGTTGATAAATATTGACAGATCCACTCTCTTCAGTCTTCTCTTACGATAGGACAAGTTTGTGAATGATCCTTGGACGAAGCAGAGAAGGTTACACTTCTTGGATGATAAAGATCATCTCGGTACACTCAAACTACAGAAGAAGAACTACTAAACACAGAATGAAATCACTTAAAACACTCTATGCTACGAACATTTAGGGAAGTCGATTTGTGTAGGAGACAAATGTTAATTTGAACGGAAGGACCAAAGTGGTTTGAATGGAAAAAGAAGGTAAAAAGGAACGCCTTCAAATTAGGAATGTACGTGATCACAATACAAATGTCATATAAAAGAGAAAGAGTCTGTCTTGTGCAATTGGAACAGTCACGATCAGTAATGAATTTGTACCTTCTTATTGGTAATTGTCTGTTGTATACTATGATTTCTGCCCAATCAAGAGCTGGTAAGACGAAATTTCGATATCTTCAACGTTGTGGAATGATTCAGGCGAAGTGAGACCGTTGATAGTGCAAGGCATAAAGGTGATTGAAGAACGTTGGTTGATTGATTGTTCTCATCTCTGATGATTACTTTAGACGAAGAGTTCAAAAGTATGGCTAGACGAATGTTATTGAGGAAAGTTGCGGATAGAATGATGAATGGAGAAGGAGATCGAGGTAGGAGAAGTGACAAGCAAATGGACACAGTTGATATATTGAGGAGGCATTCTAAGGAGAATAATCATGCAGAGATTCATGAATGGAGGAAATGGAATGGATAAGGGAAATGGAAGAAGTTCTGATGCTGAGACTGAGATGATGACAGGACTAATGGGATAAAATGACATTGTATTTTGGATATTGTCAAATGAACAAAACTGCAGAAGCAGACTTGAACAGAAGTATTTATTAGTCAGCTGTAATTGATGTAACGATCCAACAACTTCAAAGTTTCCACTTCTTCTGAAGACAATATGAGATACATCGTGAATTGCTTTCCATTTGAGGAAGAAGAAAGTGAGAATGGGGAGGAAATAAATGAGGAAAATGAAAGGAACATGATAGATTTAATGAACGATAATCTTATTATCAACTGATCTTATTAAAGATGAAGGGAAAAGAAGACATCAAGTGACCTTTAAGAATGATAGTTGTGTTCTTCTTTAGTGCAACTTCCACCATTGCAACAAGACAAATGACGAATGTCAGTGTACAATTCAAAGATGACTCAAACACTCGACAATGTCTCATTGTCTATGTGACAATCCCTTCCATTCGATGATTATAGAATCACTCGAACATTGCTTGATAGGCGAATTCATTTGTGTGTTTGTGTCACGTTGATCAGTCTCTTCTTCTGTTATTCTACCATACTTAAGAGTTTGATTGTGGTGTAAAAGAAAAGAATGAGAGAGAGACAATGTTTCTCTTGGCACGAAAAAGAAACCTTTCTTCGTTCTCGTCTACTCTTTGTCTCCTTTCAAGTGACCAACTGATCGAACTCTCAATTCATTTGTATATCAATTCCTTCATTGTAGATTCATGCAATGGCCCTTCTTCTAGCTGCAACAATCTCTTTTCTTCTTTATCTTCTTTTCAATAGTCGATTACTTCTCCTTCGACTATTCAGATTGTGTTGGAGGGCACGAGAAGTATGTTCTCTTGCATCCCATTGACTATTTGAATGGTTTGAGATCTGTAGAAGGACTCCCGGTCCTCCTTCCATTCCCATTCTTGGATCAGCCCATCTATTCAAGTGGAATGTTCTCAGTGAGTATCCCTTTTGTAACAACCTGTGCTGCATTGCAAATGTTTCATTCTATCACAAAATGTCTATCTTTGTTCCTTTCAGAATTCACATATCAAGTGGAGGCATGGGGAAGGAAATACATGATGGACAATCCAGAGGTGACACACTTTCACTTTCTCTTTCTCTCGAACAACGAACATTCAGAAGTCCCATGGTCTCATGCACATTTGGGTTGGACCCGTCCCTCTTGTTATTTGTGGAACTCATGAGAGTATAAAGGTGCAAATTACATTACATCCATGTCATCATTTGTCATTGACTCAACATCATTGAGTAGTGGAGGATTGGTTGACCTCTTGTTACATACAACGTAGAGGTTTCATCTCCTTCTTCTCCCTTTTCTTTGCCATTCAATTCGCCCAATTTCACTTTAGTTCTTCATTGCAGCCTATTCTCGACAGTAATTCCCTCATAACGAAGCCTAGTCAATACGACATTCTCGAGAAATGGCTGGGAAAGGGAATACTCATAAGGTACAAACTGGTTGCTATCTATAAAGATAGTGGTCATTCTCTGAAGGAATCAAAGAATGAAAACAATTTGAGTACGGGGGATCGATGGTTCAATAAGAGGAAACTACTCACTCCTGCATTTCATTTCAATATACTCAGAAGATATATTCCTGTTTTTGGGGAACAAGGAGAAGTGACAACATAACAAGTACATTTCATTCTATTCATTATTCAGATTCTAACAAATATCCTGCAAGAAAGAGCAGACACGGGTGAAATAGTTGATGTGTTTCCATTGATAAAAAGGGCAGGATTGGATATAATTGCTGGTGAGAACTACTTGTGGACACTGAAAGAACATGAAAATGACTACAGAGACTGCAATGGGAATCCGTTTGGGAACACAAAACTACAGAAATTCCGAGTATATCAATTCAGTTATTCGTATTTCTGCCATTGCATGGGACTATCAGAGGTTGCTTCTACTTCTTCTTCTTCTTCTCATTCAGAGGTCATTCAGATTCATTTGGTTGTGGCTCAGTCCCATTTGGTATCTGTCTGGATATGCTGCAGACTTCGAGAAACATCGAAAGATCGCCACTGACTTCACACGGAAAGTGATTGTTCAACGACGTGAGATTCTGGAGGAGGAAGGACTTTTGGAGGAAGGATTCACTGAGGAACAAGTGAGGATAGAAGAAGACAAGAGAGACATTCATTGTAGGTTCGAAACAAGAAATTGGCCCTTTTGGATCATCTGATTCTTATGCAAAAGGCGAATGGATTGAGTGATGAAGATATGAGATCAGAAGTAGACACTTTCATGTTTGAAGGTTAGAAGGACATTGAATAGATATGAAAGGGAATGAGTACAGGTTCTGACACGAATTCATCCAATATGGGATTCACTTTATGGTTTCTCGGACAGAATCCAAGTGAACAAGAAAGAGTTCATGAGGAAATGGACAGAATATTCGGTATTCATCAACTACAACTCCATCTATTCATTCTTTCCTTTCAGGAACAGACGATAGATCTCCGACTGAAGATGATCTGTGTAAACTTGTTTTCCTTGAAAGATGTATCAAAGAGTCACTAAGGTATGTTTTGCCCTCTCTATTCCCTTATAATTCTCATGTAGATTGATGCCTCCTGTCCCTATAATCGCCCGTCGTCTTTCTCATGATGTTGTAGTTGGAGACAAGATTCTTCCAGAAGGAATCACTTGTATTATTTCCTCTCTTTCAGCACAAAGAGATCCAAGAGTGAGAAAAACATAAAGAATGTGCAATTAGATCATATTTTGAGTGTTGGGATCATCCTGAGGACTTCTATCCCGATCATTTCCTTCCTGAGAAACAAGCATCCAGAAATGCATTCACATACATTCCATTCTCAGCCGGACCACGTAATTGCATTGGTGAATTGACATTGAAATGTATTAGTGAATGGTCCTTCAGGTCAGAAATTCGCAATGTTGGAAGCAAAGTCTTTATTGGCACAGATATTTAGAAAGTGAGTTCTTCTTTCATTCATCCTTTCTTATTGTTCTTTGAGATTTGGAGTGGAAACAGTTGATTCTGTAGACGAGAATCGTCCACTTCCAGAGATTATTCTGAAGCCATCAAAGGGATTCAGAGTTCGACTCTACACGAGACAACGATAACTTCATTCCATATTGGAATGTCCACAATGTGTTTGTACAAAAGTTGTTGATATTGTATAGAAATGGATGAAGATGGTAATAAATGTGTTGTCCCTCTACTCTCGAATACTCTAATTGACTCCATTCATTCACTCATAACAACTCGTTCCAAGGCAAACGAGTCAAAACATCCTTATCCTCATTTCATATGAAGAACTGAGAAGAAGAAGTGACCAATGTTCATTCTTCTACTTCTTCCTCTATTCTCAGAATGTCAAAAGAGAGTCTACAGAGAGGGTTCCTATCTGGAACTACCACCAGGAATAGCCATTCCAGGAGCACCCTTCCTCAAGGTTTGAGACCCTTTATGCAATTGAAATGATGATTATTCAGGATGGAAAGAAAGGAGGAAGGACTTACATCAAATACGGTAGACCGGGTGAAATGATCTCACTTTCACCTGGGGCAGTTAATATTGGAAAGGAGGTGATTAGAAATAGTTAGAGAAGGGAAGAGAAGAGTCTATTGAAGACAATGACAATGGCTTCAATGAATGGAATGAATGAGATGCGACTTCCATTTGCACCACCAAGAGCAATGGAGGTATGAGGAAGATGAAGGGGAAAGGTATTCTATTCTGTAGACATATGGTCGAAATGAACAATCACCCATTGCATCCAATTCAATACCTGCAGAATATGCCAGACCGGTAAGTGACTTCTACTTTACGCGTTATTACGTGGGAGCACCTCAGGAAAATCAAGCCAACCATCGTCCCACAGTTATGCAGCCGAATCCTGCTGCAGTTGCTGCAGCGACAGAAGCTGGCAAGGAAGGACCGGCTGCAGGAACTGGGGGTAGGATGGAGACTGTTTTCTCTGAACGAGGATGGCATTTCAGGAAACGGAGCACCACCGACTCCAGACAATATTCCCCACAAGCCCGTGTATGCATCCAAGTAGGCATTCATCTTTGATTCTTTCATGCAATAGACACATTTGAGCACAACAAATTACATAGCAGGACTGCATGAGAAACATATTATGCAAGGGGAAGAGGAACAGAATTCAATGAAGGTGGGAAGAGAATGGAAGAAGTGAAAGAGATCTCATATCAGGGAAACACTTATGCACAATTGGGAGGAGGACAATTCTTACAGAGTCTATTCGGATCGGTATGAATACTCAATGAATATCAATGAGTATTGAATATATTCAGAAAGGAGGCTTCTCTCCATTATCATTCCTATTAAGTGGAAGGGGAGGATTGAGTGGTGGTGCTCCATTCTTTGTTCCTGTTCCAATTGTCGTTCCTCCTCCTCCTCCACCACCACCTGGACCTGAATGCTACACGAACAAAAGTGGTGGGGGGGGGAAGAATATTCAGTCAAAGGAGAACAATTCAAGGTTTCTTGTGCTGTAATGTTACTCTGGAGATGACAATGGAACAAGCATTCGCGGCTTTCAAAGTCAGTACAGGAGATTGTACATGATGGTTGTGATGTTCAGGCAGAAGGATTCTCAAATTGTAATGTACAGAAGATGGCTTCGATTGTGGCTGAAGTGAGTGGAATGACAGTGTCCAGAGCAATGTCGTGTTCAAATTACGCGAAAACGATTTTTTCGAAATATCGTTTTTTTTTAATTTGAACGCAATGTGACAGTATAATAATAACAGGCAGCAGAGAAGAAATTTAAAACTTCCTTCGAATCAGTTGCTGCACACAAAGATTTCGTGGCTAAGATCAACTTTGCCGGTGAGAGTCATTCCCTTTCAGATGAACATTCATTCAGGTGATTTGAATTGTAAGATTGAAGTTGATGGAAAGTACATTCTTGCATATGCGACTCCTCTTCCAGAGAAAGAAGTAAATCAATCTTCTCCCTATACAAATAGTCCTTATTGCAGGTCAATATCATTGATGCTAATTCATTCTTTTCTGGTGAACTTCCACAAATGGAAGTTAATGCAACTGATGCAGAAAAACCAACTTACATTGTGTATGGACCTATTCGATGAAATTATCATATACTTTTTTCCTTTAGTTATATTTATAAGAACGAAGTTACAGTAGTCTGTTCAATTAGTGGTTGTAGACACCATATCCTTTGACGTTGTATTCCTTTCATTGACTCTTTCTTTTGATAAAGCCTACTTGTTCTCCCTCTTTTCATTTGAATGAAAAAAGTCTCTGAATGGAAGTTTCTCCTTTCATTCCTATCACAAATGCCTCTTCTCGACTCGTTGGGTACTACTTTGGCTCTCATCGAAGCTTTCATCTACACAATAGCTACAGTAATCTTCTTTCCTACATTTCTATTAGTCTCACGTGCACGGTTCTTCCGTTGCTACTTCAGGTCTCTTTTCCCATCTACAGTATCCCAATGTTCCCTGCAGGACTCTGGTTTGTCTTCTTCTCCTGAGGACCCCTCTGTCCTCTATCAGACGTGGATACATGTTATACTATCGAATGTTCATTGGGGGAGAAGTAAATCATCCATTCCAAGTCTCATTCTCTTTATTATATCATACTCTTTACTTTGCAGGCATTATATATGCAACTCACTTACTTTGGTTGGTACCTCCTTTGTATTTCCGTTATTCTCCTAACACTCCAATTACTCATCTCCAACATCAAATGGTCTCAAAATACAACATTACCCAACCAAGGAGCCATCCCTCCGTGGTTCGGGCAATTGGTAGCGGTGCCCGCGAACAAAGATCCCCTGGAGAAAACGCTTGGAACGCCAGGGTGTAACTCCTAATCGACTGGCCCTGCAGTCCACCGGCAGGACCACATCCTCTTGGATTATCCCCTTGACCCCGGAATAAAGACTTTTTAAAAAAAAGACCTTCAAATGAGTTGAATTGAGGTATTTCGAGAAGAAAGCCGTCAGGATATTGCAAACTGCTGTTGTTATCTTTGTGGTATATGCATCTGTGACTCTAATAGAAGTATCTTCTTCAGTTGTTCTCTTCTGCCTTTGGTGCATTCCTTCCATGGTGGACTAATCATGTATTCATATTCATAATGGTCACTTGTGTGTCTGTTTGTGGTGTGAGTAGAATGAGTCATTCTCATTTCCTTTAAACTCATTCAGATGCTTTGTCTTCTGTACTATATGAATAGAATGAGTCGAAAGACCAAGTTGGCTGATCGTTTCTATAGAAATAACAGCACTGCACAAAATATAAAGGTTATTTGTGAAGCCTTGTTGATTGTGCAAATGTAGTATAGGCACTTCAATTGTATCTTCCTGCAATGTTGAGTTCCATTACCATTATGCTCATTACAGTAGCAGTGATATTCATCCAGAAAGGGTACTGTAATCATTCGTTCCCTTTCATTCCCTTCAGATACTCCTCATTTCCAATTGGATATGATCCATCGAAAATACAGAATGTGTATGGATTGGTGAGTGAAAGAAAAGAAAGAATATGGAGAATAGTGAATTGAGTTGACTGGAGTCGATGTTCTACTCACTCCTTCACTTATTCTCTATCAATTATGGAAGGTCAAGAATAGAAAGATGAGAAGAATATACAAGGAGAAGGAGACAGATCAAAGGACTGAGTACTTTAGACAATGAATGTACAATGGGAATTAGACGTGTCATTATAAGGAACGGCTCTATCAAGGAATCAACACCCCGTTAATTTTCTTGGGAGGACTCGCTACAGAGAAGAAATGCGACGGACAGCTTATGACTAATCGAAGACTGGCATTGATCCCACAGAGCGTTAGAGAGGATAAATCATTGTATTGTATATCCTGATTTGCAATGATAAACAACAATTCATTCATGAGACAGATTGCACTGTACAAGAATGTAAAGAGGGTATAAAAGGATCAATCATGTCTTCTTCTCTCTCCATTCTTCCCCCTTCCCTCATATACTATGGGCGCCTTCGTCATCTTCCTTGCCCTCGTCATCGTCGGAGGAGCCGTCGCATACAAGGTACGGTAGGAGGGATACTGTAGGATGACTGTGGATGGATGAGGTTGTTTGCCTTTCAGCAGGGTCTCCTCAACCCGTATCTTCCTCCCGAGTACCAGATGGCTGTTGAAGGAGGCACCAACAGCACCAAGACTGCACCCACACAGGCATCCACCAAGACCCAGTAGAAGGTACGGTAGATGGGAGGAATGGGATACGGTAGAAGGGAGGAATGGGATACGGTAGATGGGAGGAATGAGATACGGTAGAAGGGAGGAATGGGATACGGTAGAAGGGAGGTGTCGCCCTTCTGCTCTTTCACCTCTGATAAGAGAA
>JACMIF010004199.1:0-12767 GCA_014805445.1 Diplogasteroides magnus | reverse complement strand
AGAAATAAAATCGTGTACATTAAGCAGAAAAAAATGATCGCCATTCAGAAGAATAGAAAAGAGATCTAGCAAAATTTCGCTTTTTAAACTGTATTTCAGCAAAAATGAAAAATTTTTGGCATTCGAAAACGTATTTTATAGAAGAGAAGCTGACGGTTCGAATGGAAAAAAGTACGGCAAAAAATATTGAAAATGAACCGAGTTGTAGAACCGCAAACCTGGACACCGAAAAACGGATTTTTCAAAACTTCAAACTCACCCAATTCAAAAACTAAGGGGAGCTGTGAGTTCACCGGTCTGCAGGTAATTTCTGCACTACCAAGTATCATAACCCACTACAGTTGAGCCCGGTCGAAACAACTTGACAAAGTAGTGACAGACTGGTCCGGTTATATAATTACTCCGTCTTAACCCAATCGTTATCTCTCTGTATGCCCATCTCTTTTCTTGGATTGGACCGAGCACAGGCAGGTATAGACTATAATCAGCTGTGCAAAGTGGATAAAAGATGATGGAATGAACAATATCAACAATCTGTCATCAATCATATATCACCTTTGATATTGATTTTTATGTAATCGTTTCATCACCTCGATGACGCTGACCTGATTCTGAATCCGTGGAGACATCGCATCGGAACTGGCCACAAAAGTGAAGTATTGACTTGATATCAGTTTTACAATGCAATTGCATTCTGTGAAAAAAAATTTCGAACATGATCCTGGTCTGTCGTGACGCTACAACACACCTGGAGTGTTCAGAAGACTTGCACGGTTCTTCAGCGGATTTTGCTGGAATAACTTATTCGTTGTCGCTTCGGAAGTTCTCACTCCCGAGTGCATTCCGATTCCAGTTTTGGTATTTGCAGGGAAGACGGTTCGCATGCCTTAAACCTCCAATTCCTTATGGCCATCATCAGCCAATCAGGCTTTGTCGCCCGGTAGTCACGCTATACTCGAGTACAATTCCTCGAGTATTTAACGTGGAAAGGGTAGATAAACCTTTTCCTCTTACTTTTACTATCGATGAAAGACATAGTGGTCGCTTATATTGCTATTCTTCTCTATCATACAGCGTCATCTCTCATATGTAACAACTTCGAGCTGTTCCTCAATACATCACCAGAGTGGCTTTATATTACTTACTTAATATTAGGGTGGACAAAGGAAGCATTTTTGCTTCCTTAAGCTATCCGAGCGGTCATTTCATAAAAAAGTCTTCCCTTAGCGTTGTTTCGAAAAGGAAGTCTTCCTATAGACCAAGGGTTCTAAATCGGCGAGCTAAGAATGAAGGAAGTCTTCCTTTCATGCTTCCTTTGTCCATATACTTTATATATCTCTTAAATGCGATATTTTGCTCGAATAAATGAGTATTTGACAGTCGCAACTGCACCGGTGATGTATGTTTCTCCAAAATTGATCATAATGGGTATCCAACAGTAAAGGTTTGCGTCCCATGCGCATGCCGACGAGGACATTCATTGTGCGTTTAGGGTTGCGCATCGGGGGAATACTCGTTGTATTACGATAACGGATGTTATGATACAGGATTTGGCGGCGTATTTGTGTGCTACTGCAGGTAACGAGCACGATTTCCTTCAATTCACTTGTCGTAAGTCCATTTTGTCCATTTACTGATGATTTCGGGGAGTTTCTGAATCTGAATATATTATTATTAATATAATATGGTGCTATCCTTAATATAAATCCATTGATCAGAACCATTTAGGACTGATTTCTGCAACGATGATGATTTTCTTCCCGCGAATCACACCGTTCATCTTCCGGAGAGAAATTGCTTCAAAAACGTAAGCAATATGGGTTGGGGAGCCTAATACATGTCCTGTAGACACCCATGAATTGCACCGGTGTATCATGCTCAAGTGGTTTATATCCCGGCTCTTCATCGTATCAAGTATGCCATAATGCGCCAGTAAGCGATTCTATAAACAGGTACCATATCATAACTAATAATTGTGACATCCGCCACTTTGATTACACTTTTTCGTGAATATATATGAATGGTGCAACTAAAAATGTTCGATCTTGGTTTGGGACCAAACTTTGGGACAATATGGCACTGGTCCAAACGGTCAAAATGACCGTTTGGCCATGGGCCATATTGTCATTTGCCCGTTTGGCTCTGGGCCAAACTGTCAACGACCTATTGGCCCAGGACTATACTGTCCGACCGTTTGGCCCAAATCCAAAATTGAAAATTTTTAGTTACACCCTTCGTATATGGAAAAATATGTATATTTATCTTTTGAATACATTGTAGTCTCATCCCGAATGCATTCATGGCGATTTTATATCCAAAGAGCGAGGATCGATGGATTGAGAATAATGACACAGTCGTGTATGAATTTACATTCTATGCTGACTGCAGATCAGAGGTTTGCTCTTATTTGAGATTCACAAATAATATCTGTTGTGCTCACGTTCAGAACTGCGATGCAAATGTTGGCAAGGCCTGGAAAGCTTTGAATGCCAGCATAGCCAAGAAGAAGGGCGTAAAATGTCACTTGTACGAATACGTAAGACCCAATTTCATCTGAAATTGTATTTATGACATTCAGGACAGGACTACCGTAGACCGATACTGCTACGGACACTACTGCTTTGTCATCAGGGACATACGGAAAAGCTACGACGACACTTGGGAAAAGCTGACAAGAGGATGCCTGTACATCGATGATTCTTATGCAACTACGAAGGCCAAGGTACGTCGTTGTACGGTCCTTGCACTATGACGAGACGTCGTAGTGACAGTAACACGATGAACAGACACGAAGGACAACAGCACCCGGACTTGTGCGCCAAATTAGACAGCGCGAATTGATGGTGCAAAAATGAGTTTCATCACTGTGGCGCAAATTTCAACATTGCTGTTATATCAGCGACAGATACGGTCAATGAAATTCGAGTGTAGCCTTTGAATGAAGAGAGTCAATGACTATTTCTTTATCAGCCGACCACCTGGAACATGGGCCTCACCCACTATTACCTATGCAATACCACCCTATGCAATGATGATAATGCCACTGCCCTCGCCTCAATAGAGGTAGGACATTTATGACGTTTCATTAAGTGCAAGAGGCTCTTTCAGGCTTCTCCTTCTCATCAAATGCCAAACGCAGGCAACACAGTGGGCCAGACTATTGTCATGGAGACTACGACTGTATCCATTGCAACATCTACACAAGATGTCCCAACAACCACTCCTGAAGCCTGGTCTCTTCTTGTTTTACTGTTGGTTACATTGTACTCGACGTCACTGATCTGACCTTTCACTTTGAAAAGGCTCAGGAAGAACTGATCATTGAATGTTCCATCAATAAACGCTTAGCAACTGGTGAATTTGTTTTCGGCTCATGGTGTCAAAATTTTTTGAATGCATGAATCCGATGAGAAGAGAATTAGAGACGCTTTCATGCCCTTCTCTACTCATTTCCCCTTTCTCATCGTTGAATGTACACAAAGATGAATGACATACAGACTGCATTTCCCTATGCCAAGGGTTGTTTTGTGTTAATTATTGTGCAACAACAAAATAATAAAGCAACTGAGATTGTTCACAAACGCCATGTGCACTGAAATGTATCTTATGCGTTTGTAGACTAAGGTCTAATTATGTAGTAACGATCGCTTTGGCACCACAGTCCACACTCATTTTCGGAGCGAATGCGGACAGGTGTACTCGCCGCGACTCTTCTTATTTCTACATTGGATGCCCTTGCCTGCTTTTATAAGGACAACGTCGATTCCGGGTCAACATATCCTTGATTTGTCTCTAGATTCACGTTCTTCAGCAGAAATTGCACAGGAGATGTGTGTGTAGCTTACTTCGAACCGGGATTTTCCGATACGACTGGATATATCATGCGAAAGCAGGTATCCTTTCCCCCTAAATGTGAGATCAAAAAAAATTTTTTTTAACAGGTATGCTCTTCTGGGTCTTACTTCCTATCAGAGAATGAGGGCTGTTATGATACCAGCGGAAAGCGTATATGCCTGTGCAGGTATTTCTCAACATCAGCAAGCTTCCTTGGTGTATTGGCAAGCGCTTCACTTCGTACTTGAAAGATAGGGTGTTCAGTTTCCGCCAGAGTCAATATTTTTGCAGGAATGAAGACTTCTGCAACGTCGAATCGATATATAGCAATGTAGTGCAGACTAGGAAGAGACAGTGCTTTGCTGATGTATGCGCTACTACGAAACATGAGACATTGGATGTTTTAGTCTCCAAACAGCTGCGCCGGTATCATATGTTCGACAGGAAACTACCAGCCTGACGGGCCATTCGAGAGGACCTGTACAGTTGGAAGGCCTTTAGAGTTCATAGAGCAGTATGCATATATCCCAACTCATGTCAGACTCATTCAGCGTTCAGGTTCTTTCCAAATGTGATTCTGGCCCTCCTAAGCGCCAGTAATCAGCACCTCTGGAAAATGCCCAATAAGACTGTCATACAAGAATTCGTTTTCCGAGCAGACTGCATAAGCCCAGTTTCAGATATCTATTCATGTACAATATGCACAGCTTGGTTCAGGAATGTGATGAGAACGTGGAAGAGATCGTTGTTAACTTGAACAATACAGTTCAAAGCAAGTTCGGAATCAAATGCCATCTGCACGATTATGTTCGTAGCCAATCAATCAACTGGTCCATGGACATTTGCGCCATAATAGTGAAATGGACAACGAATCCGTTTATCTGTCCACTTCATCAAAATTGCGCAAATGGCCGTTGTCTCTGTTTGTCCCAAAATATAATATAACCAGGAAAGACAAGACGGCACTGTTGATCGTCGTTACTGTCATGGCCACTTCTGCTATATAACAGCAGACAAATACCGCTATGATGATGACTTTCAAACGTTCTCTCGAGGATGTCTTTACATTGACGAGTCATTCTCCTCGAAGATAGTCCAGGTCAGAATACGTTCCTTTTTATCTGAACCTGAACATCACGATTACTCGGATGTACATTTTTATCAAGGACTTTAGCCTGAGGCCTGGAACACGGGTCTCATGACCTTTTACTTGTGCAACACTGATTTGTGCAATGAGAACAGCATAACTGCACTGGAATCCATTCTGGTGAGTGTAAATAAGCCTCATGAATGGGGAACGGAATGCAAGCAGAAGTGCACATGTCTGTCGTCGGATTCCCTCAGAGCTGTTGTCCATCTCTTGAGAGAGACAACTGCTCCGAGAGAATTTGACGACCGAAATGTGCACTTCTGCTTGGATTCAGTTCCCTACTTATGCAGCCAATCGCAGAAGTCGTTGACACAAATTGAGCCAAATTTCAGAAGTTGAAAACTGGGCCGATAGTTGGATCGTCATCGTCGGGTGAAGTTGGTGGAGGAGTGAGAGGAGGTTTAGGTTCTCCTCCTAATACAATTCTTAGTACAATCACGCCTGTCACCACAACTGTTCAAGCTTCAACTTTTACCGAAGGAGAAGAGACTGCTACAAAAGGAACAACGAGAGTGAAAATAGCCTTGTTGCTTATTGCACTGCTGATGTTACTCAGATAAAGGAGTAGGTTCATTATTGAACTGCAGTCGGGACTGGCCCGAAAGACTCGTTACAGGAAGAACAGAGTTGAACAACAATTTGAGATGTTTGTTGTGTTCTGGAATATATGTCTGAAATTGGAATTACACTAAGTTTTGATGTGTGCAAGGAAAGGTTTTACTATGTATCGAAGGGAAATATTGATTGAATACAAGTCATTTCATTTCCACAATCTTGACCATTTCGAATTCGTAGAGATGTACGCGTTCTTTTCTCTTATCCATTGTCACCACGATGCATACCACCCTAAATGCGACGGTGAATGAAATGGACATAGTCTCAAGACAAGGAAAATGGATTGGGGTGACTCACACTAGGAGGATAATGCCGAAGATAATGACGACGATGATCATGGCTTGTTCGTCCACGTAGCCATGAAGCACCTGCAGAACTGAAGGTGCAACAAAGATCAACAACATTTCAGTAAAAAGACTCACGATGGCTGAGTCTCTCGGAGAAAAGAGAACCGAAGTACAAAATACAAAATGCTATCAAAGCGGTGAAGATAATCAATCCTATCTTCTTCTTCTTCCCGGTATTCATCGTTCCGTGAAGTAAAAATAGGAACAAAAAACTGAGCACCGAAGTTTCACTAGTGAGTGTGATGTTGATGGCTTTTTCTTGTTGCCTATGACTGCGCTTAAGGCAGAAGATAGAAAGGAAAGATTAAATGAAATGATTGTCGGACCGCTTTCCTGTTTTTCCATTCAAAACCACCTCACTCTTCCATCACCAACTGTCGAAATTGACATCGACGAAATAACGGACAATTCTGCACATTCAATAAGGATATCTTTAGTTTGCAACATCAAGTATATATTTAGCGGAATTGATCAGAGCCAAACAAGGAGAAACGAAGGTGCCAGTTCTTTTCTACGTGAACTCATCGTCGGGTGAATCGCAACATAATGCATTCAAAGTCTTTCCGATCATCGATGAACAGCACTGCGCGCTAAAATTCGGATCACGTAAGGTGAATGTTTCACCGATATTACACCAATGTGAACAAATTTTCCGTTATTTATCTCGAGAACAGCTCAAAGGGCTGGAATATCGCTCGCTGACCATAATGACACGAAGAATACTATGAACGAAACTAATTGATCGTTGGCAGTGCTGGTTTCTGGTGCATCGGAGACCATCGCAAAAAGGACCATTCTCGAAGGAAAAATAATAGTTGATTATCCCCGTTCCTCGTTTCGTGGAACATATCGTTCACATTCATTTGTCTTTTATTTTTAATCCCTCTTTTATCTATATCTGACCCCCAAGTGACTCCCTTTCTCTATGACGAAAGAGGAGAACAGCACTGATGAAAACTACAAGGTAAGGAGATCTGTGGTGTAGAGAAGAAACGAAGACATTGCAAGATCAGAAAACCCCAAGATCAGACAACGCTTGCTATATGTATGTTGTTTAAAATTGCTATTACACAATGTAATGGATTTATTCATAGAACATCCTCGCGCGTGAGGGCGATGAGGATGGGATTGATCAGTTCTCTCAACGGCTTCCCACTGGTCAGATCGCAACAATACGCTTTTGCTCCTCCCCAACACCACGATCCGAACGAGTAGTCTCGGCTGAAATGGAAGGATTGGGTATGATATGATTGTGGGGGGAAGTGAATGCGTCATGAAGTTTTGTTTCGAAAAATAGAGAATTGAGGCATTCAAAAATGACTCTTCTATGATTTCCCTATAGCGTTCACAACAAACGATTATTTTACCGGAAAAAACTTTAAAAAATGAATTGTTGAATACCTGTACGACATCTTTATCATCTCGGTTTCTCCATCGATACATAGTCCATCACAGAGAGGTGCCTTTCCTCTCCAGGTGCATTCTTCAGGAATCCTCTCCTCTTCGGGGATGAAAGGGAAGGAGAGGACGAGGTGGGAGTAGAGAAGAACGAGTACAAAGAGCATCTGAAATGGCAATCTTGATATTTTCTAATGAGAAAGGACGTCTGAAATAGTATGACGTACCTTCTCGGGAAGCTTCTTTGAAGGATGTACAACGGAACGAAATGAAAATCGAATGACGTTGCGTATCCGCCCCTTTTTATAAGGAAACCACGATTTATGGTAGATGGGCCGTGAGGATGGGAGCAGATGGAAGGAGAAAAGGAAGAAATGTTGGGTACAGAGGATAAGGCGTCGGCAGCTAAATGTGGCCTTCAAACAGCATTGCTCACGACATTTGAAACGGATGCAACAACGTGTGATAATCTATTTTGTCTATATATAGCACCCTATATATGTAAAGGCGATAGTTTTTGTCCAATAAGAACGAAACTCACTTTTTTGATAAATGTTCACCTGGCACTCTGATATCCAGATCAATTATCCATCAGAAAAAATGTGTTTCGAAAGTCTTTTGAGGTCTAAATCTTATGAGGTTTAAATATTATTATGTAAATTAGTTACGTGGAATTTATGGAATGATGTTGTACTCATCGCTATTCTTCCATGGACTCCTCCCATGCAGACCACGTAAATATTAAGGGAATGGATGAATTATTTGATGACGTTTGGACACACAATGTAAACTTAATGGAGTCTTGTGAAAACAGAGAGCTGATGCCGAATATAGATAGCTCAACATCATACAAATTTCCTCAATTCTTCCCTAATCTCATGTTAGGCTATTAGTTGTATGTCAAATCATTGTCCGCTACCACATGTTACTTGAATACGCGAAGAATCGAGTGCTACGTCACAAACATAACATCGTCGCTACATCGAATTACATGCCCAAATTGCTAGTAGTTCAAAGGCAAGTACTGAAAAACATGGTGAGACTCTCCAGCATGCAGCCGCAAATTACAGTTACAAATTCCGTACTATTACCCTTTTTACTCATACTATTATTTCTGGTGACATGAATAAGCAGTGATTTGAGGTATATGAAGATGGTCTAGCAGACGTTATGTCGAATTCGAGATGTCTGCTTTGATGAAGTTTTGGCAAAAAATCTAGTCTCAGATCCTTGTATTCCATTGTACTGAGGAGCAAGCACAGTCAGCACACGGTACGTTTCAGGAATTCAAAAACGGTAAAAAAATTTCGTCATTCTTCTCCTCCGCGCTGTGTTCTATGAGGGAATGAGACAACTGCGCGGCGGAGAAGAATGGCTTTTTTCCGTTTTGAACCATTAGTACGTTCCATCTATGAAGTTTACAAACACTCCATTTTGGAAAGCCATTGAACGCCGTCTGACGTACTACGGTATCGCACTGACCCTAATCAATATTCCCGCAGCCGCTGCCCAGGTGATAAAGTCCACAATTTTTTCCTATAATTTGTTTTTCCCAGCTCGGTCTATACTTCATGGGAGACTCTATAGAGGCATGGCTCTTCAACTACGACGTCTTGTTTTGGACCTTTGATATCAAATGTCGTAGGCTGATCTTGTTTATGAAATTGAGAATGTTTTAGGTCTCTCCTCCCCGGTGCTCATATTCATCTTCAATGAGCGCTTGAGGAAAGATGTAAGTATTTCAGAGACTGATCAGAGATCATTCTGGGGTTGGCTCTCAGGTACTTCGCCTTTCGAGACTCGGAGGAAGGAAATCGACTACTGTTCTCGCAACTCAAGTCACCCAGACCCTAGTTCCCGAGAGAAGAATAAATGCGAAAACAAGAAAAGTTGTACATTTGAGTCCCACTTCTAAATTACATGCTTCCTAGATCGTAAACTTGCAGCACGTACGCAAAATCAGAGCATTCACTGTGGGAGAATGTTTCTCATGACCTGTTACGCCATTTATATTCCCCTTCTCACTATCCTATACCTCATTGAATTCACTTTGATACTAATGCGAAGGAATAAAGACTATTTCAACTCGTCCTTCTATGCTTTCTTCATCTTCAGTGGTGCAATGGTCAAGGGGTCTTTTAGTGATAAATTCAGAACTCGTATTCAGGGTATAGCTAACACCTTTCTTGTCACTGCCACTGGAAGACTGAGTGTGTCCAAAGAGTTCTCTTTTCTCTACGCCCAAGTGCCACCCAGTGTCATCACTACTGCTCTTTTCTGGTCTGTTGCAGCCATTGCAATGTGCTGGAGAAGTAATAAGGAACTCAGGATGCCATATTACTGTATGGTGTGCTTCGAATTCACTAACGTCTTCATATCGTTCAATCGACTGTCGGCTGTACTTTTTCCTCACGCATACAAAAGGGCCAGTTTTGAACAACGGAAACATATTGATTGTGAATGGAGTTGAACTGATGGCACTATGCCTTTTTCAATTTTCAATAATTGTAAGTTGGACGGCCTTTCCAGGTATGGCAAAAAGCCACCCCGTTGAGCATTGCTGTAATCATCGCCCTTGCATTCGCCCCCACCTGGCATTTACTCGAAATCGAGGTCCGATACAGATCTATGGTTTACGAAAACGTCACCCTCTACTATATCGACTACGAGAAAAAGAGGCCGTGGGTAAGACACAACAAGCAACTACAGAAGCTTTTTTGATCTTTTAGATTAGAAACTCCTTCAATATGATGCTGGTTTTCACAATCTCTGCCGTTAGCTGCTTGGCGAATTATGTAATATGTTTGGCTGTTCTGCGAACAAAGACATCATCAACGTGGGCCGATGAAGGGCTTCCACAGTCTCGAAGATTCTTAGGCTATCGGTAATAGAGAAGAATCTCCTCTTCGTTGGCATCGCCTCAGTCCTGTTTGGTCTGCCGCTCTCCATTCATCAAGCGAGCAATGTGCACGCGCTGTGAACATAAACCTTTCAGGCATTTCATTACTTCAACTTGATAATATTCGAGGACTCTCTTCTTGCGGCCCATTCACTGTACCTTCTCCTAGCCGATATGAAGAGTTTCGCTCCTGCTGTTCTCATGATTATTACGAACTCCTTCATGAGAAAGGCCATAGTTTGTTCCTGTGGAGCAAAAGTCAAAAATATGGAGCTGACTACTGTGGTTTTGTCTACAGGACACACTGACCGATAAAAGATTGTGCTTGTGCTGCTAGTCTTTGGCAGACAGCATTATCATAAAGCTTATCCCCCCGTTCACTGCTACAGAAACGGCTCGGTCTCGTTTCATTGGAGACTTGAGAATATTATCATTTGAGTAAATTTCCCCTAGTAGTTAAGAAAAGCAAGTGTTGCGGTGAGCTCTTCGATCGTTTACAACGAAGGTCGATGTATTTGCGCCATTGGATACCGTACCCAGAGGTTTATCTCGGAATGACAGATGTTTTATACATGATTGGGCAAGGAGTCCAGGGCAAAAGTCGGCGGCTAAAGTTGTAAAGCTATTGGACAAAGAGTTGGATACAAGTATCATACTAATCCCGAAATGAATTACATTCGATATGAAAAATAATAAATCACTGAACAACGCCTATTGAATCATTGTCTAATATACCACGAATGAGGGTTTGAATTGCTGGAGCAGTCAAGATAATCGATCACTTGAGGGTGTGAAAGGGCGGCATTTTGAGTATTTCTTCAGCAGTTGGACGATCTTCCGCATTGTATGAGAGCATCTTGGAGATGACATTCCACCATTGCGCCATGGTCTTATCGTTCTTGTCGAAGTGCGCCTGAAGAGAACACACATCAATAGTGATTTTTTCTTCTTTTTTAAAAACAGTTCAATTGGAACTTCAGTTCGTACGAGAGTTAGTATTTTGAAAGCTCGATGATTATAGAAGCAATCATAGCCACTTTCGTCTTCTTCCTCTTGTATACCATATCCATGGAATCGCTGCATCTTGTCTTTACGCCACGAAAATTACAGTAACCTTTAACCATCAAAATTGACATTCCGAGTAACATGGAATGGAGCGGACTTCCCACCTCAACGCTCTTCGGCAACAGATTCATCTCTCTGGTACTGAAGGCATGAGTAGTGAGACGAATTGGACCGGTTAAGGTGACGTTGTCGCTGAATTTCGACATCGGTAGAGCGGGATGACATGTATTCGAATTACCTGACAGGCCTCGCCAGTTCCAACATCCGCTGGGGAATCGGGCCAAGTGATTCGTTCTGGCCGTGCAGGATGCCCTGAATACAATATTTAATGAATATTCTCTGTCAATTTTCTGCAGACGTGCAGTTGCATCAGAATATTTTTGCCCCGTTGCCTGAATTCGTTCTCACTATAGTAGTTGAAGTACAATTGCACCTGATCCCCATCACCTGCCGGTCAGATTCAAAGACCAGACCCTCATTAGTGCATTAATGTAATGACTCACTAGACATCCTGATTGCCTGAACGGCTTAACTCCCATGAGCACTTGGAAGGCGAGCACTCCCGTTGACCAGATATCGACATTGGAGGTGAAGGGAAGACCTAAACGGCAATCAGCATGATGTACCAGAGATTTGCATCAGGTAGATATCAAATGAGAAACATTGATAAGACGCAAGATTGCTACATATTTATGAATACTAAAAAGTAGATGGAATTTTTTTATTCCCTTAGAATAAAATGTTGATTAACGAAAGTTGAGCTATGAAACATAATCATAATGAATCCAAGACACGAAATGACTGTACTTACTCAGGCAGACTTCAGGAGGACGGAATCCGGCAGTACAAACGATGCGATTGCCGCCGAATTCCTGAAAGAACACATACTCACCTTGCTGCAACCGTAACCCCTTCTCGATTTTTATTTTATAAGCTTCTCATGCGACGAAATTACTTGAAACAATCTCTTATCTTACAAGTTTGGTTCCTGAATGTTTTGTTCCCTCAAACTATCAAATAACATGTTATTATATCAGGCCGGTCACGTACTGATCGTAAGGCTCACAATGGGTGCCTGGTACACCTTTTTTCTAACCTATGTCTTTTGTATTTTTTAAAAATAGTCCATACCTGGGCGAGTAACATAAGGGGGGTGATAGCTCATGAAAATGCTTTTTCGATTTTTTATGAATTTCCTAAGTTTGACTATGACGAAAGTTTCCGATTTTTTCTCGCGAGTTCAATGACATATACGGGGGAGATTAGACTCGAATTATAGGTTTTCTGGGGCGCTCGTTCAAATGGGCATAGTGGCATCTCACGAAATTTTCAAAAAAGGTATGAAACACCACTTCGATTTCATTATAATAGTCATAAAAACATTTTAACAAAAAACCCCCCCTCCAGTTTTTATATATGTTAAAGAGCGTTAAAAACTGCACATAATACATTTTTTTCA
>JACMIF010004198.1:0-12770 GCA_014805445.1 Diplogasteroides magnus | reverse complement strand
ACGCCTAGGAAAAAAGTTAGATTTTTCAAGTACGCACTTACCGATTTTTCCTACCTCTCAAACTCATTTTCAGACATTGAGATATAAATTTTTGAACTCAGCGTGGTCGACTTAGTCAGTGACATAAGTTTCAGATATGGTTAACTTTTTGCTGTGCCAAGTCTCTGGTCAGAATCTCACTCCAGTCAGATAGTGTCTCATAAATAATCTCCCCTCAGCTTATCAGGCTGAGAATTTCACACGGATTGAGGAATAAGAAGAATTTGTTGTCTCTTTTCTCTTCGGTGTTTATGAATCTTGCAGTCTTTGACAATAGGGCTCGGGTGGTCGAGAAGGGTAAAAGAGCTCTTTGCTCTTTTCTGAGTATCAGGAGTCGAAGATCAAGCGAAAAAGGGGTTGTCTGCGTGGATGGATGATTTATCCATTTGGCCATAAGCCGATGTAAGCATATGAGTGAATAAGACGACCAAAATAAAGAAAATTCCTCCCGAAGGAGAGAGTCGAAATAGGATCGCTGAAGTGAAAAACTCAGCCTGATTCGTTAGCTGAGTGACTGGTTTCCCATATCTGGCCATAAGCCCGATGTACATAGGCAAAAAGTTGATATTCCAAACATTATGCGAACACTTGCTGATGACTGTGCTCTGTCACGTGTATGTGCTATTGCCCATTATTTTTTTCAGGCGCTCAGAGTCAGCAAAAACCTATTTCTAAAATTCTGCTTATCGCTTACAAATGTTTTCTTCATTAGGAACCTACAAGTCTCCAGTCAAACAGCTCAGATGTATGTAAACGTTTACCCTGGTTGCTAGCTGTTTCGCCACTTCGCATTCTTTCTTGCAGCTGTGTACTAGTGTGCCAAACGATTGTATAGAGTACTCCAATCTACTGGCCTTACGGTGATATTTCATAACATAGTATCCTTAGAGTCCGGTAGGTAGAGGCATTAAAGGAAGCGAGTGTCGCAACCTGTTTCGAAAGTCACGAAATATTTCCTGGTTGAGAAATTCCTCGGAACTCGAACCACTGCCGAGAATACCCCGCTAAATGTGTTTGTCTAACTTCCAACGTGCCCCACAAATGAGTCTATTTTACTCAAGAATGATACTTGATTATTTCATCGTTGAAGCCAAAAAACATCCTGCAGACAACAATATGACGCGAGTCTAGGCTAATTTTAGCACTTTTGATTTTGCACCTTCACTCAAAATGTAGACAAAATGTCGCCGCAAGTACAATTGCATGTCATTCACTCAAAGTGAATTGCAAACAGAGCACATTTGCGAATGTAGGTATCGTATCCCGAAAGATGGTTTAGCGAACAAGAGCGAGCATTGAATTCTATAGATGCGTAAATATTCTGCTGCCCGAAACTGGCAAAGCCCATGTTGTTCGAACGTCAAAGCACGGCTCTTGTATCGATTTCGCCACTATAGTATATGTGATCAATTGTAACGTCAACTGTGCAGACGGATTCTTTCAAAACGCATGACATTTGTGACATTTAGAAATGCGGGTAGATGCAAATTCATTGTTGCATTTTGTTCCACATGTCCCTAAAATTTCATATGGAGCGGCATGGATCCTCGCAAACGTGGGGACATAGCTCCGTGGCAGAGCATTCGATTATCACGGTTCCTCTGATAATTTTGTTGTGAGCTGCCTTTCTACCTCGGTAAAATAAAATGGATTAAAGCAACGTCTGAAGTACGAGAAAGCCGGCTCATTATCGCGTTGAGCGTAAAAATAGCAAAAGAGAAGGAGACACCCGGATTTGAACCAGGGACCTCTCGATCTGCAATCGAATGCTCTGCCACTGAGCTATGTCTCCATTTTTGCTGGAAGGCTAGCCGTTCCCTATGAGCGTTTGGTGAAACGCTGATTCTGTGGACGTTTGTTTACTGATTTTTATGTGCATTTTGCAGCGCTTTTAACTATTCCGTGAATGTTTTATCAATTATTATGTAATGGCATAACTTTTGCAGTTTTCGACTGCTTTCCTTCACAGATTTTGTCTCTGTCCGAATTTAACGACGACATCCACTCTTTCTAAAAGAGTGGATGTTTGGGCAGTTTTTTAAAACATCTAACAAAGCATTGCCGCCAAAACTCTTCTTTAGGCGTGATCGGTGTTGCCATCCCTCATTGTCTAGCCAAGCCCTTTTGTTGGCTTTGGTTTTATTATCTCTTTTTACTTCAAACATTACTCAACGATGTTGATTTTTTGGTTAGCGGCGGACTTTCCGGTCTTAAACATTGATGAGATTACATTTTGTTTCCGGAGAGAATGACTAAGGAAATAAATGGGATTTCCGGCTCTATGGGTTTGAAAGGATTATAAACATCATATTTCCCACACAAAACAACATCAACGACTACATCGGATACTGAAACAAAAATTTTGGAGATAATTGAAATTTTTCAGGAGTTTAGATATTTCTTATATTATAGAACAGGGGCAGCAAATATACAGATATTCTGCAAGTTCGGGTGCGTTTGACTAAGCATTTATCGTAAATATTCTCTTGGCTACCACATCCTGAGGTGGTCTGTTAATGCGTGCTCTTCGCAATGATAAGTACATCATCGTGTGCCGAAAATGCTGCATTTGGCAACATTCTGCAAAGTCGCATTAATCTAAGACGAAGTCCAGTTTAGACACGCCATGTGTTTAGATAAGTGTACATATATGGGACTTTTGAAGTGAAAAGCAGTAGTCGATTGAATGCACTAGGTAATACATTATTGTAAAGCCAGGCTTTACAGATAACTAGAATTGATACCTGGTATTTATACGAACTTCCTTGTTCACTGATGCAAGTCAAGGTACTTTGGTTAACTTTTTCTTAGTTGCAAAGGCCAGACACAAAGATCGTGATTTTTCGTATTTTCTTCGTCTGAAAGAAATTTTTCCCATGCTTGTGATCACTAAACATCCCATATTGTGCATATCATGTGGTTTTGTGCTCCTTTTCGATCTATTTCGGCAGATAAAGTGATCCTTGGGGGAAAAGACCACTAAGTGTGATCTTGATTATGAGACTTGTTCTTGCTTTTTCTGTCTTGGACGTGCGCAACTCGTAGCCTTGCAACAGTGAACATTGAGCAGTGAAAGTCTGAAACATTGAACAGCCAAACTCTGGAAAACCTGAAAATTACCATGCTGACCGCATTAAATGTGCAGTTATGAGCAACTTCAATGGATATGCTGTTGCACCAACGCATTGCACACAATGGAAATACGCGCATATCAGCAGATTCATAAAATAAAATACTGGGCGACTGGTGCACGTGAGGACGAAATATGTCTATGCGGTTTAACCAGAATAGGCAAGGCAGTAAAGTTTTGGAAGCTAGCAATGAAGTGTTCTGTAGACATGAACAGTGATTTCTTTTGTGGCAAAATATGTAAAAATTGGGCCATTTTGGCACATTTTCTACTACAGAAAGTTGGCATAACTTTCTACAGTGGATAATAATCAAGCAAGTTTCGCGTTCATTCTTTCCTCATTCCAGTTCTCTTCCTTCCTCGCTTGGCAGTTCGCGACCAAACAACAGAAACTTTGCTTTACGGGTGTGGTCGAGTATCTGAGATTTTGACCAATTGCAGCGGACGGAAGTAAAGATATTCCGTCTGACGTTACGAAACGATCTTTCGCTTAATTAGAGCATCCTCATCAGAGCTCTCAAAACACGTCTTCCCGGTTGAAGAACGACATTGAATTAGAGGAGTTCAACCTCATTTCGAGACTAAATTTTTTGATATCACAAATGAGTCTTCGCCCGATAGCTCGCTTTCTAGATATTCATGTGACCAGTGGGAAATCCTCAGGGATAAGTACCGATCAGTCTGTTCGTCCTGGCATCCCAAACGCTTGTCGCCAAATGTCTATTGGCGTTGGGCAGGGATGGTACAGCGTGTTGTCTAATCTAGCCGAGCCGACGTGCTTTCTTCCTTTTTTTCGCAGAGGCAGACTAAAAAGTCAGTGAATCGCCAGAAAGGAGCTTCAGTTCGATTGCTTGAAGTCGTTGAGAAGTGAGTGAGTCTATGGTCTATGGTACAATTAGGCCTGGCCAATACCAAGTACGGCACTTGCACATTTTAGGAGCCGTTGTCTCTCGCATCACCGAAATAACTGCTCTCAATGAATTAGGCAGGTGACAAATGCACTCTACTACCGTTTTTGAAACCCTGTTGTGCCCCCGTTTTAGAAACGCAAGTGAAGAACGAGACACAAACAAGCAACGTTCAGCTAACAGATTAGCAAATATGTTTCATCGCTCAGAAATGCACTTGGAGCATCAATGAAACAGACCTGCATCAATGAACATGCTTAATATATTCACTAAACGACCATAAGATCGGTCCTGCAACTCAGGAATTGGAAAACATCCGGCAATATCACCTGCCAGACATACCTTCAGTACACCGAGTACATGCGAATTGCAAATTTGCAAAAATTTAGCTGTCGAATATTCTGGCAGAGAACTTGTACACAAGCTTCGAGGAGTTGTTTCATAAAATCAACTATGTTCGAAGAATAGTAACAGAAGAACATTACTGTTTAAGGATCGCCCATTGGAACTGGTTTCGTATTCCGAAAATGATTATAAATAATGGGCGTATGGGCCTCTAGAGACCTCGAAACGCATATTTCCTATTCTCGTCCAAGCGGACGTCTATGAGGTTGAAAGAAGACCGCTCGGGTTAGAACAGGGAGGACATAAATATGCGTTTCGAGGTCTTTACGGGCCTCTTCATTCTATTCATTTCTGTTCCGTAATAGCTGTGATGTTCCGTAACCGCGCGACGCAAATGAAATGAGAGGGGAATGGCTGTTCCGAATTTAGATGGACGCCGACTTTCGGAATTCCGAAACTACGCTTCGAATAAATCCAATCTCGTTGATTCTGCACTCATGCGAACGCGTAACAGTCACCTGAACGATCTGCAACGCTTTCGCAATCGAACCCATGCTGGAAGTAGTCAGGAAGAAGTCCTTCCAGTGAGACATGAAATCATGGCTGTGTGGATTCGTTAATTGAAGAGAAGCTCCAACCTTGAATAATTCAATTTGTAACAAGGTATCTGCCACTAATGCGCTATTCACGGCTTCATGAACATAAATGGAACCGAGTTTGTAGCACCACATCCTCAGCACGCAAATGCGAATTAGTGCTTGCAGACGCCATACCAAAATTTCATAATTCAACGCGATATAAACATGTTCACTGAATGCATCCTAGTATCTTAAAGATTTCATTTTTCACATGTCCAGTGAATCATGACAATCATCCAAATGCATCCAAATGTCAGTATGTGATGTTTCTCCGAAGCTATATTTTTGATAATGCCAACATTTTTCACGAAGCCTTCTTCCTTTTCAGACAGTCTTCTAATCAGAGTCATAGCAAGGTGCAGTAAACACATTTCAATTATCGTAGGCGCTAGTCTTGGCAGAGTGAATCCCAAAGTTCATTCCACCTATCTGCGCTCTCTATCACGTTGTGGTCTCTCGTACATTGAGAGAAGGCGCTATAGAGAGCGTAGAGGGACGAAATAAACATTGGGATTCACTATGCTACACTGGTAGGCGCTCAAGCACTATTAATCTTATTTGTTACTACGAGGTTTCCAATCACTTGCAATGTTTCCAGAAGTATTTCTGGACGTTAAAATTGAGTGCGCTAGATCCTGGAGATAGATGTGGGAAAAAAGAAACCTGCAATCGAATTATCTATACGATACTGGCGCTCTCAGTTATGTACCAGGGTCTATGAATTTGTAATCAAGTGCATTTACCATTCGTCTTATTTCTGCGGAGCGGCCCATTTGGCCACAAACTTTTTCCTGAGATCTGTGCTCTCATTTTTTTTTGAATTCTCACGAATGTCATGTAGCCGTGCTAGACATGTCTATTCAGAATAACATTTCCCAGACTTATCAAACATTCCGAGCACAAATATCAAAGAAAAAGGTGTTGACTGATTTGCGGGGAGATATTTCAATAAAAAGAAAGCCGAATATGATACTTGAAACGGATGCAGAAGAAATGGCAACACAAATCAGGAGTTGTCTCATTCAAGGAGTAAGACGAATCCGGAAGAGTTGTGATAGGTAAGATGGCATTTCTTGGATTATTGCGATCAGGCTCGGTACACGAATAGGAGACAGTGGTGACAACAAAAATCAGAAAATGAAAGGCGTCTTTTATTCGGTGGTTGTGAGGTCACAAAGCATATTGGTAGGTGTTTCAATGAGATGGCAACATACATTGAATAACGCTGAATTGAATACAATTATGAGTGGGCTACTCTGGATTCTTCCCCGGATATAATTATTCTCTATGGTTTCTAAATTGGTAATAAAGTGTATTTCTCACTCGTCTATTTCCGCTGAGCGGTATTCCACTCGTTCGATAGAAATACGCTCAGAGAGGATTGGACACCTGTGAAATGCACCTCACTATCGTTTTAGAAAGCCAAGTACGTATATGACCTAATCAAAGTCAATTCTGCATATGCCTAAGCTTACAAGTTCCTTCTAACGAATTGCGAAATCCATCCATAATCGTGAGCACTCCGTCTGTGCGGGTATCTGTGTGCCCCCTGCACAATCTGCCCCCTCCACTATCAATGTGCCTGCTGTGCATGCTAGAGCCATTTTTAACGAGTTCTGCAACTTTTCCAAGTAAACCACTGCAAAGGTGTCTGTGTTGGCATTTTCGTACAAAAATCACCACAAAATACCACAAAGGAGTCCAGAACCACTTTCCAAGAAGATACACAAACCACAACAGTGGTCTCCATGACATTTTGCATATCCGACGATGCAGACAGGACGTCGGAATATTCCCAAAATCTCATGTTTGTTGCAAAACGAAGGTCAGTTCTCGTGCTATTTGTATCGTTTACTGGAGAAAGAGAGATCGAAGGAAATATCATTCGGAAATATCATCGATCCCCAATGAAATAATTCATTTTCAATATGAACATGATGATCTCTTGAACTTGTATCTTATCCATTTATAAACTGAGAAAGCACCTATAAAATGGTTAACAAACAAATCTCACCTGCCACCGATGGCGAGATTTCGAAGGACAGAAATGCTTAGCATTTGCCGAGTGTGCATTTCGGTACTTTGCAACTTTGGTTAAATTATTCACGTGTTGGATTGTTTTGTAATCATGTAAATTGCAAAAGGTCAATCTTGGAACGCCGCAAATGCTCATTTGTGTAATTCTCTGCGCTTCTTTCTCTCCGTGCCGTTCGGGAAATGTTCTCAGTTTTGTTTGGTCAGTGACAAGGAAATTCCCATCTCCTCCTACTCTCTCTCTTATCTATTTGAAAATTGTCTTTGGGGTCCTTTCCTTGCTGCTTCTCAACTTTGTTATTTGCAGAAGCTTATGTCGGTTCACATCACCAGAAGTAAATGTCCTGCTATAAAAATTGAAAAAAAATGAATTATCTATGTCTGAACTTCTAGAATGCTCGAGACCGTCAAACGCACAACGAAACGCAGAATTGTGCATTTCATTGCGTGATTGACTGGGCGATCAAAGCACAACGTCGTTTGCGTCGTTTCATTCGCACAACGTCTATAGAATTTAGCGGCCTCTAAATACTATGTTGCAATAAGCGATTTGTTTGCTTTCCGGGTCAAATGTTGCGAACAGTCGTTGCAATGGACGTCCTGTTTGTATTGTGTCGTCCCGTCCCATCAAACGATTACGGTAAAGAGTAGAGTAGGCAAAGCGATGCAATCGTGCCTCGTTTTAGAGTCGTCACTCCGTTGTCTCGCTTCTGACGGACCGGTCATTGAGATACAACCGGGAAATGGCCTCGATAAGGTCCCATGGATGGGCAAAACGATGTAATCGTTTCGGCACACATGCTGCCTTCTTGTGTCCACACTAGGGATAACTTTTTCGAAAATTCTAACCTCTGTAATCACCACCGAAGCGGTTGTCAACCGAAGCGAGATGCAGCCGCTCTGGCGATATTAGGAATTCAGAATTTTCGCAAATGCGTTCCCTTGCCCACACTTCGTGCCCGTTCATGCTGGGACATTGACTTTGCATTGTGGATTCATTGACCTCACCTTTTTTCCCTCCCCTAATCTCCATTACTCGTGTCCTCAGATTGAATTGTCTTGCATCACCGTTATTTATTCCGCATAATCTACCAGCATATGCCCTCATTTACCCATCCTCTCTTGAATCAATGACATTTCTTCCACTAGAACGGTAGTATAGGGCATTTCTCATTCGTCTAATCGCGACTGAGCTGTTATCTCTTCAAGAGGTCGACAACCACTCCAAGTGAATTAGACGAATGATAAATGCATTTTGCTACCGTTTTACTAACCATAGTGTCTTCTACCCAGCTCCAGGTTTTTAAAGTGTGCTTCGAGACATGCGAGGTAGCCCGTCCAGCCCGAAAATGTCTCAATTGACGAATTTCTTGAAATGGGCGCTTGTCATATTTATCGCTCTTTTTAGTTTACTAGGGACCGATCCGATATCAGAAGTTCAAATTATCTCGTTCTCAGGACTATCTATCTCTCTCCACACAAGCTTTTCGTTTTTCTCTCGATCTCCTCCTTTCTGCATGCTATGCTGTTTGCTCCGCCCTAAGGAGGCGGGAATATCCAAAGGAGGCGGAGCACCATATCCCCGCAAGCGTATAAAAGTGCTCCGGACCTCAGTATCCGAACCGGAGCCGACTCCTCCGGGATCTCCACTTTTCCATATTCTCCTCTTTTCTCCCTTCCTATGGCATTTGTATCGGTCGGAGGGATCGCTCAGATGTGGGCGTGGCCTCTCAAACCAGGCCTTCGATCTCTCTTTCTCGGGTTCCGGCAATCCCCTTCACTAGACAATTCATCTTGACGGATAAAAGTCTGTTCGCATACCACTGTTTTATCCGATGCAGTAGTCCGTCGGCTTACTATTCGAACCCACAACCACCTGTCTTCTTAAGTATGGTAGGCAAAGGAAGCGATTTTGCGTTTTTCTGTCATCTAATTCACTGGGATCGGAGAGCGACAACCGCTTCGAGCGAATTAGACGACAGAAAATGTAAATTTGCTACCTTTCCCTACTATTCTTAATGCTAAGGTTGTATTAATTTAATTTTTTTATCATAGCCTTTATTGTCATGGTTCAACTCCTTCGCAAGGTTGTTTTTTTCACATTTTTGCCCGTGCATTCTTTGTTTGAAGCTGCAAGGTTCGTTTTCACTTACAAATTCCATTTACTCATTCAATGCTTCACATTCTTAATGAATCTTACGTTTAGACAAATCAATCACTCCCTGCACGCAGAAAAAATACTGTCATTTCCTCCACAATCCAGCTTCATACTGCAAATATTAACAGTAAAACTGTCAATATTGGCAGTTTGAAATTTAATTGTGAGGGTAATGGCAGTATTTTTCTATGTGTGCACGTATACAGGATACGAAAGATTTTTTCTTCCCCCATTTTTACTTTTTTTCTTGCTTGTCATCTATCACTCATAATGGCCAGTCTCCCATCAGTCTCTTGCACTTTACATGAGTAATCGCAACTGTTTCACTCTGATCTTCCCCCTCCACGTTATTACGTTGCGCCGAGACTGATTCACTGTTAACTAGGGTTTCCAAAATGTGTAGTAAATTGTATTTCTCATTCGTCGAACCTCAATGGAGCGCTTATCTATCATACGTACAGACAACAGTTCTGAACGGAATAGAAATTCGAATTTTGCTAAAGACCGCGGCATTTAGTGCTCATTACTTATTTATCTGCAATATGTCCATGCTATCCTCATGAAGTTGGCATTAGGGTTTCTAAATCAGCAGTACAGTTCATTTCTCATACTTCTAACCTCATCGGAGCTGTTGTCTATAGTACGTAGAGAAAACTGCTCTTCGGAAATGAAATGAGTGAGAAATGCACTTTACTACCGTTATATAATAGAACTCCAAGTAACCATTGTCTCTGCTTCGCATAATGAATATTTACAAGACGCTACTGATTTTTTTACCAGAGCTTTGTTAATGACTGAATCGGTTGCAACTATCCTCTCGATATTTCTTTGAGCTTCGCGGATGCATTCGATCGTAACAAAATCCATGCTTGCTGCAGAACAAGTGAGAATGCATATCCGTGTCGTGCTTCTCCTCGCAATTGCGTCGTTCGAGTGCATGCCCGGAGCCCACGCAATCATTCCCAAGAAGCATCACTGGTATAAAACGGTGAGTCTTACATAATATAATGCAGCGTTCAGAACCAACGCTTCGGAAGGAAATGTAGAACTCCTGATAATTCATTTTGAAACATTTCGAAAACAATATTTTATATCTTAAAAAGGCAAATGGTTTTAGACTATCCCGCACTTTGATTGCGGTTTCTTGCATTATACAATACCTCGGCCATTATTAGGTATCGTGATTTAGAAAGCCGAGTGTACTTCTGAAGACGCTCTCGCCAGTCGCATCATTCTCTCTGTCTGCGAGAAGGCCGACATCGACGCTCCGTATGAGGTGAGAGGAAACAACAATAGTACAAAATATTATTCATGTAAACTGCCGTTAAGTTGAAAGTCAGCTTCTATATGTCAAGCGTGAAACCTATTCAAAATCATAGCAAATTTCAGAAAAACCATGAAACAACATGTAAATGAGAGAGTGTAGGACGCACTTGCGATAGGGTATGTACTATCAAGTTGGATTGCATGAATAATATCTTGTGGATTTTCAGTGCGAGCTTACCAAGGAGCAACTCGAAGACAACTTCCGTCCCTTTTCAATGGGCATGACCTCGGATATCAAGCTCTACCACGACCAGGAGACTGAGGGCTACAATAGTACGTTTGTTCAGTTGAATAATTTTAAACGCTTGTGGGTGGTGAAGGCAAATGATATCGTAAAATTCATTTCGTCATCCTGTATTCTCCAATGTGCGGTTGTGTATATGAATTGGAGACGCTCGAGGAATGAGAGAGCAGAGAATGAATGAACCTTGGGATTTCATTTGTCTTCACTAGCTAGTTGTGGGTTTTACTTGTAAAGAGCTTCACATATTGAACCCGTAGAAAATTTTTTGATTATTCTGCAAATACAATTGTTGATCCCACATCAGTTTATGAGAGAATATCCGAAATTTAAAAGCAGCTGATATGTCTTTGTGTATATGAAGACATATAATTGTCATTGCAGGAATCAAGCGATGGTTCATCTCAGCCCTCAACAAATGCCGTGGACAGAAAGTAATTTATGTGGCTGGCACTAGGGATCGCATTATGGAACGTTAATGTCAGCTGCCCATTTCTAGCCGTCTAACTTCTTTCACTTCACAGAGACTACCGCTAAAAATGAAATTAAACGGCTAGAAATGAACGGCTGTCAATAACGTTACATAATGCGATCCCTAATTGGCACATTATGAACTATGCTTCAATTATATTATATATTTGAAGATATACTCTCTCTCTTAGACATAATCAATAAATCAGTACGACTGCGGACCTTAGTCCATTCGTCTCTATGGATTTAACACAATTATGTTCAGGTCGATGCCGCATGCCTCGAAGTGGTGAATGAGAGCGACGGGCTCCTGGATTACCTTGAGATCGGCCGCGAGCAGATCCGCAACGACCTGTTCTGCTGTGAGTCAACTAATTTGCACATTTGGCCAGGCTAATTATCGGTTAAAAGCAGGGTGTCACAAATGGAAAAATATTGACAACCGTTCATTTCTATCCGTCTGACTTTGATAGCGGTCACCTCTCACTGCGCAGAGAGGAACGAAGCTGGTCGGCAAAAATAGAATTGGACGGCTGTCAATATCGTGCCATAATGTGATCCCTACATAGATGATATAGCACAATTATGTAAGGGCACAGAAACCTGATCGACATTTCGACTCAACTTAGTAGTCTAAAAGGAGAACCAACTTGTGTCCAGGCAAGCACATGAAGGAAGACCGCCTCCCCATCTGCTCAATCGACACAGTTGAGCCCTTCAACATGGGGCATGTCAAGCCAGGAAATAAGGTAAGCTAACCTATATTTTGTACACCTACCTACATCTGAGCCAAATTTGAACACTATTGCATCATTTCGAAAAATCTTTTGCGACCCCTAGCTTTAAAAATCGGTAGCAAAGTACATTTCTCATTTGTCTATATCATAAGATCTGTTGTCTCTATGAACGATAGATAACCGATCTCAGTGGACTAGACGAATGAGCAAAACAACTTATTATACTTCAGATTTCAAAATCCTAGTAAGCTGATTCCTATTAGGAGTTCTAAATGGGTAAATTTGTCATCATTTTTTTCCGCAGTGCAGTTGTCTATCAGGTGGAGAGACAACGCGCTCCAGAGAAAAATGACGACAAATTTACCGATTTAGAACCCCTAATACCTATGGTTCAAGCATCCTAACCATGCTCCGTTCAGGTCGACCTCGACTGCTACAAGACCTTCCCTCCGAAGTGCTGATCGGGACGAAGAAGGAATGCAGTCTCACGCATACCACAACTGACCAAAAAGGGCGTTTTTGTAATTTTCACTAAAATTGCACTTAACGTGCGCGCTTACGTTCAAATTTTATTCCATGTCATATTAGAAAAAAACTGTAAACTGGACTAAAAATATTTCGAGTAAATTTGTTGTTTCGTGCCAAAATATTAGGTTGTTAAGAAAGTAATGACACTTTCGCTTTCTCTCCATTTATCTTTCTTCAAATGAAAGATGCCAGGTCGTCATAATACTCGTAGACAC
>JACMIF010004196.1:0-12771 GCA_014805445.1 Diplogasteroides magnus | reverse complement strand
AATTAAATAGTGTCATGTCTCAATTATCATATTCCTGAACTATCACACGTGTTGCATTATCAAATGTGTATGCGTAATAAACTTGAACTTGAACTTGAACTTGACTTCCGTTGATACCCGCTTCTTTGCTCTAGTATTCAACGTGGAATTTCAAAAATGCTTATATCAATAAAGAAACCCCACCATATCACACATTGAAGCCGAGCATGCTTGATTGAACAGGTGTGACATGCTGTCGGAGCCTCTAAAAAGGGATTTTTATTCAAAAAAGGCTGAACACCAGAGACATCCAAACAAATTCGATTCAAATGTCAAATGGCGGTTCACAAAATTCACGAGTTTGTTTCTCGAGTGCCAATGACACAAGCCGGAATGCATTATAGAAGGAACACTTCGGATTTCGATTTATTCTCGTTTGGAGGTATCTAGTAGGGATTCTACATCGCGGTACATTTACCATTCGTCTAATCACCGAGAGGCGGCTGTCTTTCGCTCGCAGAGACCACGACTCGGCGGTGAATAGACGGATGACGAATGCACTTTTTGCAGATTTAAAGTTAGAATCACTAGTCTCAAATGCTACACTAGCCTGAACGCGAGTGCAACAGCTTTCAGCTTCTTGCTCACTGCGATTAGGGCTGACTGCTTGTCAGACAGAATCGTCCTACTTTGAACGCTCCATTTATGTAGTACCTGAAAACAGTATTTCGTAACACTCATGTACCGAGCTTGTAAATTGTTCGTCTATCACGTTTTCTACAGAAGGAGAATAAATTCGTTAAACGAATATAATACGTTTTGAACATGACATGGAAGTAAAAGATTTGTCTCCTATGTACCTCGAAGTTCCTGCGCTTCAGGCATGTCTCTGGTGTGTCCGTGTATGCGGCTGAAGAGAGTGGAAGCATATAATGGCGGGCCAGTTGAGCATCGTACGTATGCACCTTAATAATAATTTGTTGTGAACTCAACAACACATGTGCACGAGTCACATACAATTGAGACGATACCCTTGCATAATATGAACGATTCGACCTACCACTCGTCTTGGCCGAAGCAAGAAGAAGAGAGCAACGGCGACTGCGAGGACAAGGATAATTACGCCAATAATCTGAAATTGAAATAATCTTCCGAGCGTAAGCCGGAGAGTGAGGTGAACTTTCACAATAAAATAGTGGTTGCGAAATTAGCCAAGTTTATTCAAAGAAGAATTCGAACTTATGGAAGAACTCACCTTAGCCATTGCACCGGATGCTTTCTCAGTGTGATTGGCGCAGCATTGAACGTCTATCGATAACAAGGATGACGCTAATGACAATTCTAACCTCCCTAATCTCTTTCGAGCGGTCCTCTATTCGTACGAGAGATAACAGATAGATTGGAGGGTTAAAAATGCCCACATGCGAACCTTTGCTGATAAGACGCACGCGTTGTAACGACGCTTTGAGGCTGCAAAATTTCATGTGAACGAGTGGATAGTGGAGCGTGAATCGCTAACCTTCTGCCTGAATTGCATAAGAGTATGTGGATATTATAAGGCTCTGGTGGACTAATCATTACTTTGGTACATTATATAGGCGGAAGTCTTGATGGCTGGGAAAACATAAGCGTGAATCATGGTGATGATTTCAGTGGGGTGTGAATCTGATGCAAGACGTCCAATCGGTTCTGACATTTCGATCCAACCCCTGCGACTACTCACAGGTACGGAGACATATTGGTTGAATCATAAATATTTCACCATTCTACTTTCACCGCTTGTTGTTTAACGTTATTGTGTCCTTTACAAGTCTTTATGTCAACCTTTGTTTTGATGTGATTGATCTGCGGGTTGTCTACTAATATGCCTGCATTAACATTGGTGGCAAAGCTTTCAATGATCGAACAGTTCAAACGCAGTTATGAAAGAGAATCCTGTGCATGCCATCCATCAACATTCTGTATCGCTCGGTCGTGTCGACGCGTCAGAGACGACCGTGAGTGCGCAGAGAGAACGGATTGCACTTTGAAATTATTTCCAAGCATTTTTGAGGTCTTCAAAGTGATGATCGGGATCCTCATTATGTATTTGCACAGAATTTGACGCGTTTCTGAAAAATATCATATGTTTATATAGAACAAAAATATTATGCTCTCTCGAATTAAGGGTGTTTTTAGCATTGAAAATGTACACGAACATACCTCCGCGTTCTTCTCAGACGTATACTTAAGTAGCATGGCGCGAACAGCCCTCTGTAGGCGATCAACTGAACTATCCAATTTAAGCCAAATATCTATATATTGGGTGTGGTCAACTCGGACATTTTCACAATATAATCTAACAATAAGCCAGTGTTATGTTTTAAAATAAAGAGGGGTGTTGTTAGCTGGAGCATGTCTGACCACGATTTCCACGACAATTCTAAATTTGAGGGTGATGTCCGTGGCCTGCTGCCTTCATTATCCACTCACCACGTCATAGGCGTGACTGAACTTTGTCGGGTCTGTTCCCAGTGGGTATGGAGTAAAAAGTAGAGAGTAGGCCGTAAAACACATCTGAAGTGATCTGTAGTCTGAATGTGAAGTGGATCTGGAGTTATCGTGATCACACAGGTCAAGTGACAAAGAGATTTTAACTGAGACTACGAGTAGACATCTCGTGCAAGATCACGGGAACAGACTGAGCGAGTAAAACCCGAGAATTAATACATTATATATTCATTTTCAATTTTTTGGCTTTTCACCGCAATGAATGCTGCGGCGCGAATTTGAATATTATTATGAATGAATTATGAATTAAAAAGGATTATTGTGATTGCAAACTGAATTGCGTCTGTGTATGGCGCATGAAACCTAATCAAAAGCACGACTAATTTAGTAAAGAAACAACGAAATATCACGCAACTTGGAGAGTGCACAGTCGTCCGCCGGATGGAACGTGCGTACTCAGTATTTCAATTCGGTTTACATTATTAATGGCGGCAATCTAACATACCATTACGGTGAAGCACAGCACTTCATTCGCCACGCACGGTAAGTACAAGCGCGATGCCTAAAATTCACAGCTTTGAGGAGAAAAAATAATTTGATGAAAAGGTGCATCGGCAGGAATAGGGGTCCAAACGATACATTCATATTTGTGAGCGACGCAAATTTCGAGCTCAGTTGTAGTCCGAGGGTGTGTCTCCGTGCGAATTTGCCCTTGCTAACACGAAATACGATGATCGAGATCTTAATGAAGAATTCACGTGATTCACCGTGTTGAAATGTGTGCTCTAAAACACTCGAAATGAATGAGGGTTTAAAATAAATTTCGCGACTTTCGTTTCGATTTTCTCCATTTAAAGGAGCCACAAAGGGAGATTGTTTTGCATGCACTTTACGGGATCACTGCTCTCCATTCCCATACTGTCTCGTCGTCAGAGCGGTCTACTCTGACAACGAGAGAGTATGGGAATGGAGAGAAGTGATCCCGTAAAGTGCATGCAAAAAAATTTCCCTTTGTGGCTCCTTTAATAATATGAACAGAAAAAACAAATGTACCGCTCCAGAGATGAGATGGCAACCAAATACCACGTACATCAAATTCGCCGAATCTATCATCACTGAAAGTAGTCTGTCACAAATGGGAAAATATTAACAGCAGTTCAGTTCTAGCCGTCTAGCTTCCCTACATTGCGGTTGTCGCTGCAATGTAGGGAAGTACGCTATGGAATGATGTTAGGCGGATATAAATGAACGGCTGTCAATAATTTCCCATTTGCAACACCCTACTAAAAAGGATTCCGTGGCACATTCGTTTATTCATGCAACTTTCTCCCGATATATCGGACATTTATAGATGTCTCGCGGAGAAATGTGGGTATTTGAATCGGTGAAAGACATCTGTGTTTAGAGCTTTTGCACTATAATGGTGTATTGGAGAGATTCATAAGTATTTAAGGGATCAAGCACCATTATGGCGCAAATTTTGATGGCGCTCCCGTCTTTTCACTATTTTCAAATCCGGAACGCGACTCATATGTATCAAAAAGATTTAATAATGGACTCACGCAAATTCAATGCATTCAGCACAGATATTATCGAGCCAGGCGCTAACTGCAAAAAATAGTCCTGACATCACATCAACAATTACCTATTTAAAGAAAGGGAGATTGTTTTGCATGCACTTTCGTTATCACTTCTCTTCAATTCTCTTACTCACTCATTGTCAGAGTAGACCGCTCTGACGACGAGAAAGTGGGGGAATGGAGAGAAGTGATAACAAAAGTGCATGCAAAACAATCTCCCTTTCTGGCTTCTTTAAGAGTAAAACTTGGCTTGGAACTATGCATCGAACTTACCAGTCCAATCGGTAGTAAGAGCTTGTCGCTAAGATTGGAGCACCTTCTTTCATAGTTGCTATCGTAGAGAGCGAAGCCCCGTTCGATCGATAATGCCAACAGTGATACCGCGATTTGCATCTGCGCAAACTTCGAAAGTATTAGTATCGTTCTCTGCAAGTGCTATTCAAGATTTTGTTTTCGAAATGAGGGTATATTACGTATGCACATATGGTATTGCAAATGAAAATGCGGACCACCCGAATTTTTCCTATCTGACGTATAGTGCCCCATTTCCCGAGCGAAAACAGCAGTATGGAAGTTATATAAACCACGAAATAACACGCAAAGACGAGAGAGCACATTTGGTCACAAAATGTGCGCACTAAGATTAATGGATTTCAGATAGGATAATAAAGCGATGGGTGAGTTCGAATTTCCACCTGGGATATTCTAACACTTACCTGAAAAGGTAGCGTATGCTCGCCGTAGATAAACGCTTTGGAGACTATGATTATCGATCGATTTACACAAGCTATTGGAGTCGCGCTAACGACTATGAGCACCAGGAGTAATCTGAAATGATGTTTTGTCAGATGTGGGTGGGAAATACTGGGGTGTCGCAAATGGGAATTATTGACAGCCATTCATTTCTAGCCGACCGACTTCTCTACATCGCGGTTGTCGCTGCATAACGAGAAGAACGCTAAGGAATGAAGTTAGACTTATAGAAATGAACGGCTGTAATTTCCCATTTTCCATACCCTAGAAAATACTCTATCATTTGAACTATTTGGCAAATCGCAGCAAAAACAAACCTGTAATTGTAATGCAAAAGATTGGCAACTGCTATTTCTCGAAAGAGCAGGAGGACGAATACGAGTGAAGCAGCTAGAAGAGACAGCTCAAACATCCACAATAGTAATGAGATCCACTCCACCATCAATTGCACCATGAGATGTTGTCACTTCAAACATTATAATATCTCCATTCGAATCTATGGATATAGCAATGCGATTCCAAAAATGCGTTAATTTATGGGAAAAATCAGAATTCTAAAAAAAACAATTAAATTTTGAAATCTGGCAGCGAGATCGCCATCAGACTCAACAACCGCAGCAGGACAAATCGTTATTTTAATTTCGCTTATTCAAATTATATGTATATCAAAGAGGCCGTCAGGGGAGATTGCGGAGGCGCTTCCCGACGGGATAATCGATATGAGAGAGCGTGAGAATTCCATAGAAGCAGAGAACAAAAGTTTTAGATTAGCCCGTCGGGAAGCGCCTCCGCAATCTCCCAAAACGGATTCTTTAAATTATTTTTAAAATAGTTTCATATGAAAGCGCTTTCTGGTAGAAAGAATGATATCACAATATAGAATGTGTTAAAAATTTCGAATGTATCGTTTCGAAAGCAGCAGCACAGAAACTACAAGTAATGGAAGCACGAGTGCGGCGCATGAAACAAATGGGGGACTCTTTTCATCCCACGACACTTCCCGGTCAGATATCACAATAACACAATAGGAGTATTTGAAAAAAACCTCGACATTTCAATAACATCTATTTGCCCAATAACATCCACGCGGCATATGATCGAAATAACAAAAGTGTACACAATAAGTCGTGTAGGCTTTACGAATGCATTCAAACTCTGATAAAATGAACTTGTCACGAAAGGTATTAGGTTGGGGAGAAAGTCTTGACCACTTTTTAAAAACACATCTATCTTTACTTAGAGAACTTGCACAATTCCAATGTGTGTGGTTATGTATAGCAGGCAGGCATGTCATTCTGACACAAATTATGTCGGACAGCGCGCATCTACTTTCTGGAGCACAATTACTGTCTAGCGTTTACTGGGATTTTTTTGCATCGGGATAACAAAAGTGGTCAAGACTTTCTCCCCAACCTAATAGTAATACGATCGCCGCCATTGCAGTTCGAAGCTGCTTTCCTTTGCCGCAAACTATATACGGACAAATGGATTAAAGACATTCCTCTGTCTCTTTCTTGTGCTCTTGTCTCTCTTCAAAAAAGACGCTAAGAAGAATTAGATCGTGGATAAATTAGCTTACATCGGCGATGGCATTCCTACTCAATGCTAAAATTCACAACCTACGCTTGCCGCCGCCTCTTCGCTGGGGAAACGGAAGTTCAAAAGTGCTTGCGAGCAATATGCAATTATTCTAAGTATCGAAACTTTGATGCCGTGCACTATGCGAAGATTCGAGGTAGATTTTGACAACAAAAGATCAGACGCTTGGAATTTAACTTTGCATCCAGGCTATTCTTGTGAGACAAAGGCAGAGACAGACGTCAGAAGAAATCTTCACACTGAGATAGTTAACTGGGAGCACAAAAAGGGACATATTATTTGAGTAAGAGTGTTTGAGTAGCAATTCCATAAATTATCATAAATTATCATCTTTTAACTCAGATACTATAGTCCCAATCATTGAAGTGGTGGTTCGTTCCCTTGATGTTGCTCCAACTTCACATTGGCGAAATATTTATCATGAACGGTAATATCGGCATATAGTTTGCTTTACATTCCTATTTGCTAACAGAGTCGAGTGCTTATATTGCCATCCTACCTTTATTCGGATGTTCGAATTGAATGAGCGCACGTAGTTGCGCACATTTGAATCATGAGCAGTGTATACTTGGGCTCATTGTCAGAAAAGATGAACCACGGAATTGTCCACCACTGCGAAAAACGTTTTTAGGAGTGTATTATCCGCTTCATGTCTAGTAATGCAATAACGTGTTTGTCACTGCGTACATACCATTTCTGCGTTCTCTAATCTGTAATCTCGCCCATGATATTATTTCAACCGACTTTTTAGTGTTTATTCTTCACAGTTCTTCATTTAAATCATTATATTGCAAAAATTGCGATTTGTATATGTGTTAATCGATGATAAAGTTTATTATATTCATTTCCAAGCATTCTTAAGGTCTTCAAAATGGTGGTCGAGGTCCCCATTTCGTATTTGCACAGAATTGGAAGAGTTTCTGAAAAAAACGGCGTATATTCAATAAACTATAAAAATTAAACTCCGCGTTCTTCTCAAGCGTATACTCAAGTAGCACGGCGCGAACAGTCCCCTGTAGGCGATCAACTGAAATACATATGTTAAGCCAATTTCGTTTATAAAAAGGTTAGGTCACTTGGAGCACGTCAGATATTTTCACGATACAATTTTTTAAAAAAATGATTAGAAAAATGATTGTTTCTCTCGTTTATGTCCAAAAATCACTTCAATATCCACTCACCACATCGTAAGCGTGGCTGAACTTGGTCGGATCCGTTCCCAGTGGATATGGAGTGAAAATAAGCGAGTAGGCCATTAAGCACATCTGAATTTATCATGTTGCTGTAAACAATGACAGACCCTTCGAGTAAAATTTCGTGCATACATCACGTTAACAGATTCAGTGGAAGAAAATGCCGATAATTCAGAAGATAATTCGGCGCTCGAACATACCAGAACGGTAAAGCACAGCACTTCGTTAGCCACGCACGGCAAGTACAAGCGCGAAGCCTAAAATGGCAATACATGGATGAAAAACAAATAATTCAAAGACATGAGGCATACGTGTCAAAACGATACATTCATGTTTGTGAGTGAGGCGAATTTCGAGCTCAGTTACAACGTAGTCCGAGAGAATGTCTGCGTGCGAATTTGCCCTTGCTTACACGATAGACGATGATCGAGATCTTAATGAATTCACGTGTTTCGTCGTGGAAATTTATAAAAATAAATCACTTTTTTAAATGAAAAATGAAGAAAAATATGTTTCGCAACTAGTTTATTGTGGATTTATTTTGATTAGAAAGAAAACATACCGTTCCAGAGATGAGGTGGCAGCCAAATATTGCGTATGATAAATTCGCCATATCTATAATCACTGAAATGCGCGACTGAAGATAATTAACGTGACATTTTCTCTTTATTCAATTAATCTTGCAACCCCGAATTGTTTCCGTACTATCGTCTCCCACATGTCCGCTCGGGAGAAATTTGGATGGTTTGAATGAGTGAACGTCAACCCCGTTATGACCATTTGTGCCGTAACTTTATTGATGATATACATATGATAGTAAAATGAACTTTTCCCGCAGTATTTATTATAATAACAATTTTTCCATGACATTCTCGCATATCGTCCATTTTACTTTACGGAATGCAAAAACTCACTAGTAAAATAAAAAAGGATTTGCATGGGAATCACATAAATTCAGTGAATTCAGCACCAAGATTATGGAGCAAGGTGTAAGCTTAAAATAGAATTTATATTTATTTATTTTTATTGTCAATAATAAACTTCTTACTATAGTGGATACTCCTAGAGAAAAAACACTTGGACATTTAGAACCAAACATGGGGAGAGGCAATATATGTAGAGAGCAGTAAAACTTGCCAGCCCAAGCGGGAGAAGCATTTTGTCACTGAGATTGCAGCACCTTCGCTCATAGTTGCTATCGTACAAAGCAAACGCCCTTTCGATCGATATTGCCAACAGAGAGACCGCGAGTTGCAGCTGCCCAAACTTCGTAAAGATCAGTATCGTGTCCTGAAAGACTTATTCGAAGAAATAATATTTTCGAAATGAGGGCGTTGTCTTACAAATGGCGTAGCAAATGTCAATGTGAGCTACCCGATCATTTCCGATCTGTCGTCGTCGAATGCGCTGTTCAAATGTTATTTTCGGGGTGAAAAAAGCAGTGTGGAAGTTGTATAACACACGAAATAGCACACAAAAATGAGAGCGCACAGTTCGCCAGAAAACGAGCGCACTAAGTAATACAATTGCTTAATAATGAGATGGGTGGGCTCGAATTACCACCAGGGATATAATAACCCCTTACCTGAAAAGGCAGCGTCTGCTCGCCGTAGATAAACGCTCTGGAGACTATGATTATCGATCGATTTACACAAGCTATTGGAGTCGCACTAATAACTATGAGCACCAAAAGTAATCTAAAATGTTCATTTTTTGTTAGAAGTGGGTGGCAAATACACTATAATTTTATTTTTTTGGCAAACCAAAAAACTCACCTATAATTGTAATGTAAAACATTAGCAACTGCTATTTCTCGAAAGAGCAAGAGGACGAATACGATAGATGAAGCTAGAAGAGACAGCTCGAAGAACCACAATATTAATGAGATCCAGTCCGCCATTAGTTGGACCATGAGATGTTGTCACTTCAAACATGCATTAAAATCTCTGTATTTGAAATTAGGGTTATTTAGAGCAATGGGATTCCATAAATGCGATAAAAAATTATGGGAAAATCAGAATTTCGAAATCTGGCTGTGAGATCGCCATCAACATTCAATTATTATTTGTTTAGAATCAAATTATATATTAAATATATAAAACAATATTTCATATGAAAGTGTTAGCTGGCAGAAAGATCGATATCGTAATAATAGAAAGTGCTAAAATATTTCGAATTTATCGTTTCTAAAGCAGCATCACATAAACTACAAGTAATAAAAGCACGAGTGCTGAACATGCAACAAATCGGGGACTCTTTTCTTCCCACGACACTTCACGGTCGGATATCAGACGGATACAAGGAGAGTATTTGCAGCCACTTCTCAGAACCTTGCAAGAATCGCACATTGCCTATACACGCCTATATAATGCAAAGGGCGAACTCGCTTTCTCATAAGCTGAATCTATCCCTTTCCCAACATGGCAGAGCTATAAGTAAAGACGTGCTATGTCATAGTATCTTTGCGAATGCATGAAAATTCTGATAAATTGAAACTTGCCACGAAATGCAGTAATACGATCGCCGCCATTACATTTCGAAGCTGCTTTCCTTTGCCGCAAACTCCATACGAACGAACTATTTCCAGGCTTTCCTCTGTCTCTTTCTTGAGCTCTTGTCTCTCTTCAAAAAAGACGTTGAGAAGAATTAGATCGTGGCTAAATTAGCTTACATCGGCGGTGGCTTTTCTTATTGTTGCTAACATTCACAACCTACGGGAGCGACCGCCTCTTCGCTGTATAGGGAGACGGAAGTTCAAAAGTACATGCGCGCAATACGCAATGATTCTAAGTAATGGAACTTTGCAGTGCAATGACGTGCATTATGCAAAAATTCGATGTATGTTGCCAACAAAAGATCAAACGCAAAAACTGCGGGGGAGAGTGGCTTTAGTACGTCTGACCATTTATTGCTATGCGACTTTTGTGACCATTTCACTACTAGAGTATCTTCAAACTGCCTTGATCATTTCTGAGTGGCCTACCCTCATAATATTGTTTCATCATGCTTCCTCCATTGGGTAGATCTCACAATCTTTCTACGAGATTGTGACACAGCTGCTCAATAGAGATTTAATAGGTTTGAATGAAACACAACTGAGCAATGGACGTTTGCGTCATATTGGAGAAAGTGAACTCACGGTTCCATTATATCATTGGGCTTTCATTTTTGAATTGATGAAAGTGCCCATTATTCGATGCCGATCAGTACTATCTCAAGGATCAGCTGTTCTCGACACTCCCAGCAAGTCCGTTTGTGCAAGGGGCAACATACTGTGGTCATTGTTTCTACACATTTTTGATGGGGTCTAAAAATTCAAGAAACAGTAACGTTCTAGTGATCAACTTTATAATACTTAACCAGATCGTGCTTTATTCTCAAAGCGAAACATATCTCATATTCAAATCAAAGGGGACAACTAATTGGTTCTAGTGATTTTTTCCATTGATGTGTGGTTCACAAGAATGATACGTAGTTCCAGATACTTCCAGTAAGTCAGGGACCATAGTTTGTCCACCGGTCTGGTGGAGTCCAAAAATTCGACGTATGAACGACGTGTTCAATTCGACAATACGTAAACCAGAACGTGCTTTATTCCCAGAACGAAACATATCTCATATGCAAATCAGAGTGGACTACAAATTGTTTATAGTGATTTGGTCCATAAGTGTGTGTTTCACAAGAAGGATCAGCTGTTCTCGACACTCCCAGCCCTATTACGCAAAGGACATAATACTGTGGCTATTAGGGGTAGCAGTTGGATCGCGAGAAAATAACTGCTATTATATCTCTCAGTTGAAACATAACAAGGGCGAAGAACGGAGTTCAGACAAACTAAATGTCATGCAAACAGTAAATTTACAGTTGCGGTAATGCATCATTGAGAGAATAGCTTCATATGTGTAACTCCTAAATAGAGTGGCTGGGTCGATTAAATTCATGACGAAGGGAAGAATTCAAATGAGGTTCGTTTGACGAAGCACTGTTCGTTCGTCATGACGAACTGAATTACTGTCTGCCCTCTCGGTCTGACCGGTCTTCTATGATGAGTGAGAGAGAGAATGGCTCGAAGATGCGAATAGACAGAAAATGAGAAGGACCGCGCTTAAGAAAACAACCGGAGACAGTGATTCTTGACTGTCTAGCGTCGTATTAAGGAACATTTTCTGCCTATGCGCATCTTCGAATCATTCTGTGCGAAAGACTGCAATGAAAGTGAAGCATTCTGTGAGCGGAGTCTTATAAGATCGCCTAGACAGCATCATCCGAAAGTAAAATATTATACTGATTCGTTTTTCATGTGATAAAATGAACCTTTTGTATGCTTTTTGTTTGGTGAGAACAGAGGGAAGCAATCTAAATCATAGAGACTTTTACAAACAATCACTCTGAAATTAGCATTACAATCGAAAATATATCCGTGGTGAGAACGAGACATTGAAAACAATCGGGAGATTTTATCGTTCGATTACAACATTGTATATATAGCGATTATAGGGGGTACAGCCCAGGAGTTCAGAATCGTTAAATTTGTCGTCATACTTCTGCGCAACGCGGTTGTCTACCAATGGTGAGGCAATCGCGCCGCGGAGAAGAACAATGGCAAATTTATCGATTTTGAATCCCGTCTACAAGCTGCAAGAGAATGTACGAAGTCATGAGCAAAAATTTAAAGCAGTATACACACATTCCGTGTATTGTTGCGCATATTAGATGCCAGCAGAGACGGATCCACCTAAGTTGAGACCTTGAATAAATGACTGAATGATGGGAGCTGTAATGATCGCCTCACCGCCGGTCGCTCCTCCATTGAGCGCACCATTGAGTGCTCCACCCAACGCCCCTCCCAATGCGCCCGCTCCCTGCACTGCTCCTCCAAGTGCTCCTGCAGCCCCTCCAAGCAGACTCGATGCAGCATCAGCTGCAGCCCCCAGTCCAGCTCCAGCCGCTGCTCCCAAACCACCAGCCACTCCTCAACATCTCCCATTACACGATAGTCTCAGTTATGGTTGGTTGGCAGATTGACTTCTTTGTGAGATATGTTTCACAAGGGTGTATCTTCACATATATAGTAATCCTGAAATATTAGGTTGGGGAGAAAGTCTTGACCACTTTTTAAAAACACATCTATCTTTACTTAGAGAAGTTGCACAATTCCAATGTGTGTGGTTATGTAT